>JARHVA010005531.1:912500-1130000 GCA_037957365.1 Torreya grandis | reverse complement strand
CTTCTTAGGCTCTTTGTGCTTTCTTGGGGCCACATTTTCTTGGGATTAATATTATCATCACTCTAGGATTCTAGGCTCTTGAGATGGCATAAAGTGGTAAAATCTTAGGCCCTCGATGCTATGTAACTTTTCCATTACCAATTCACTCCCAAGCTATTGAGATCTTAGGATGAAACTAAATGGCACAATATTGGGCCCTCGATGGGCTCAAGAATTTACATATCTCATTGAATTTCCATTGGGCCAGCTCTCTAGGATCATGTCACTTAGTAACATTCTACTCACTTAATATCTTGGAGGATTTTACTATGTATGTAGTCACCCAGGGCAATGGATTGTCAAGATCATTCTACGTGACAACATCCTAGTGATCTAGAGAGTTAGAGGATTTCAAGTGAATTGGAACCACTTAAGTTCCATAGAGTGTTAGAAATATGCCACATGGGTCCAAAAACCTTTTGAATAATTAACTTAGTCCTGAAGAGGATTTTATGAATAGGTTGGGGCCACGAAGAGATATAAAATATTTTTGTTTGGCTTTAGGAGACAAAATGGGCACTTGTGGGTAGCAAAACAAAAGAACACAATCAACATTTTAAATTCTAAAATCCAATGGATAATAAATTAAAACTAAAATATCCATGTTTTCTGAATAAAATCAATAAGGTGGATAACCTTAGTGAAGAGAAAACAATGTTTAAATCAATTTAAATATATTTTCAAAGTAGTTTTTGTCCATTTTTATAAAATAGACTAAGGCAAAATTTGAATATAAGTAAACATTTAATCAATTTACTATGAAAAACATAATAATGGGTTATATTGCCAAAATAAATCCATTAAAACGTCCCAAAATCTTACATAAGCTTGCCAAAATCTAAGGTCTAACATTCAAATGGGTGAATACTAAAGTATTTTATCATGGACTATGATCTCATAGGCTTAAAATAAATTTTCATGTTAGACTTTGATGTTCATAGATGAAAGCTTAGACTAAATGAAGTAAAATATAAAGGCATTAGAAATAAGCATGAGTAGTCATTTATAACTTAGCATCTAGCTAACTAATAATTAGGGAAGGGCTCAAGAAAATACATCAAAATAACTCCAAATGGCTCCTCTAAACCAAGTAAATAAAGATTTAGTTCAAAATAAAGAGGGTCCTTATTTTCAGCCTAAAAGTGGGGCATGTTGGTGAAGGAAAAACATAAGAGACCTTCAACATAAAATGAATTTCCTTGTATTGTAATTTTCCTTCCATGATACCACCTTTAATGATAATATATTAAAGGACCAACCCATTACATGGGATGTTTTTGATAATTCATATCTTCCTATTTTTTAATGTCTATATTATCTCCCCTTATGGTTAAGGAGGTCCTGCTAGTAATTTGAAACACTATATACACTCCTTTGACCTTTGGAATAAATATGGATGATGGTTACTTAGATATTTCCATAGAAGCTTAACTAGAGAATCTATAAATTGGTTCTATAGCCTTCTAAATGTGTCCTTACCAAGCTTTAAAAAACTTGAATATGTGATATTATCTAATTTCCATAATCATAAGTTACCAAAACTACTATTAGACTATTTTTAGTCCTTAAATAAAAATGTGGATGATTATATTCAAGACTATACTATTAGATTTAAGGATATCTTATATTCCTTGAACTACACCACTTCAGATTTAGAAACATAATTAATATTTATTAGGGGTCTTCTTTATCCACTTTGAAAAAGAGCATTGCAAAAGATCTTTACTTATTTTGATACTTTATATTGGGATCTGTATAAATATGATTGTGACTTAGCAAATACCAATATCAAATCACTTATTTATTAATCTAAAGGCAAATATGTTACAAACAATTATTACAAATAAAAAAAATAAGGGTCATGAGCCACCTCAAATACCTTCTTCTAAATCAGATCTACAAACCAAGAAACAAGTAGTATAAGTTTTACACATAAGAATGAGATTTAAATACATAATACCTCCTATATTTAAAAAATATACTTGTATTAAGATACAAGCACTAAAGTTTGATCAATAAAGAGATAGACCACATGACATATTTCATACACTATTGGCTAAATTATTGATCACTATTCCTTCAAATTACAATCCACCACATATTTTGACAAGGTAAAAGGAAAATCCTTTTTCACTTACCATGGTATAATAGACATCATGATAACTATTATTTTGAATTAAGGGAAAATATTTCATGACTTATAGATTGAGGGATTATTACATTTAAAAAAGACACAACAAGGTCTATTTCCCCTACTTCTTCTAAACAACATTATAAAAGGGTTAAGAAATCCAATTCTACTCCTTTTAGGAATTTATGGTCCATCAACCTTTTTAAAATTCAACAACATCATAATTGCTTCTTTTAGTGTACCCTATATTACAATTGATGTTTCCCATACTAATCATGCCATTGATACAATGGTTGATATAACTCTCGCTAGAGTGACATGTGGAGAAGGCATTGAGACAAACTTGATAGAGTCTACTAACATATGTACATAGAATATTTGGGTACCAAAAATATAACACAAAGATATTTATTAGACAAACACACTCAATACTTACACAAATACATCAGTAATAGTGTTAGAACAAAGATCAAGAAACTAGTTACTATATATACATAATATTTTTAAAATTTATCAATTATCAATGTTTTCTCTCTTGTAGGAATAAATTGAGTCTCAATCTCTCTCTGTGTGTGAATTAAAGGGTGCACTAGGAAAGGGGTGGGAAGACCATTAGTGCTTTTAAAGATTTTTATCACCTATAAAACCACTTTCTATCTACACAACTATCTCATATATACTTCCCTAATCTTTGCCTCCTTTACATAATTTTCCAAGAAATTCACTACCTTACTTATCCCCTACCTAAGCTTAAAATAATTTTTTGATATTTAACAAAAATAATAAGCCTGGTATGACATTGTATATAGATTAATATCATCACATTATGGGTCTAGGTCAGTGTTGGCTGACCTAGATCAGGACCTAACTTACTTTTATCAATTAATGATATAAGGTCAAATTGGTATAACCCTTTTAGATAAAATTTTAGAAAGGTTAGGGTTATATTAATATATATATACACATATATTTACATCATTTATGAGAGGAAAGAAAATAATAATAACACTATATTTCACATCTGCATATCCCCCATTCTACTTGAGGAACATTGCTTAGGGTTCCAATACTTCTTTTGGAGATACGAATCTTATCTTGTGAAAACTTGGGATACATTATCAAGTCCTTGGATAAAATATAGTCAATTTCCATCCTTAGCTTATTCAATATACACAATAACCTCTTGTGAAGCACTTTGGACAAGGAATAGATTGAGGCTTGGCAGGTTTGTCTTCAAAGGTAAGTATTCCTAACTTTGTTCCTCCTTTGTTAAAGTGGATAGATTTTCATTTATACTTATCTCCCATGAATTATTATTTATTAAACATTATATTATGTATATATATCTTCTATGCATGTTTAAATTTTATGTTTATTAACCCCACTTTATGCCACAGGCTTTGGTGAAAACTAGATTAGATTTTGAATTACTTTACATATACTAGTGAATGTAGAAACCATAGGACCTATAGGTTTATTTCATTGTGTTTCTTGACTAAAGGCTTTGAAACCCTCTATAGTGACATTATTATGGTAATATATCCCTTATTTAGGTCTAGTAGATCCATATTGGTCATGACCCTAAATGTCTAAATGTATCAACAAGTAGAAGTGTAAGCATGGTTTATCTTTTCTAAGCTAGGATTGATTTGTAGATTAGCTAAATTTTCCAGTAGATACATTCTGGTGAACTCAACATGAATCAAACCCTTATAGGTTTTATTTCATACATTCATTTCATTATCATATTATATTTTTTAATTTTTTTAGTACTGTATCGAACCTATCAATATAGTCTAATAGTTTGTGTGCAAGTTTAACATAATCACTCTAAAGTGATTCTATTTTCTTTAAGTAGGTCTTGTCTAAATAAAGGTGACTAGATAAATCAGATTGACATAGTCTTCTTCTTAAGCTCTAGGATTACATACTTTGTCAACCCAAATAACTCTATTTATAGTTCATTTTTAGAATACTAGTTTACAGACATAGTTGATATAGATGACTCTGTTCACATATTATATTTAGCACACAGGTTTTGTAGGCTTGATCAACCTAGTTGAATCTATTTATAGGATATTTAAATTTGCATTTGAGAAATGTAGCATAAAATTTACAAACTAAGAATCTTTAAAAATACCACTGTTCATTCATACCTTCTCTTTTATTTCTTATTTTCATTTATAGTCTTGTTTTTCCCAAATTAGTAGTCTATAAAACTACAACCCTACAATTAACTAGGTTGACTAGCTCGACACAGTTCTATATCTCATCTTTTTTATAGAAGATATAGTCAACATACTTGACTACATTTTTCTAGATCTTACTTTCATAGAATAGTAGTTACCCTTTTGACTCTATTATATATTTTCTTTTCATACAATGTTACCTAAACCAACTTTGTACTCTTCATAATCAAATAAACTAACCTATTTTTGTTCATAATTAATTCACTTTCTATTTTAGTTGCTTACATACTTAGAGTAACAAACATAGATTAATTAGGTGGGTTCTCAATTTACCAATTTCATCACATGGTTTTCATCTTTTACACACACTTCCAAATCACTTAAAACTAAAAATCATTAAACATTTTTCTTCCCAAGGCCTACCTACTTGGATTTCATCACCAATGGGAAAGCCAACTTGGTTTTTTGGTCAAGTATAAACATGTGATTGATGGTATATATTGGCAAATAACTTGACACCCTTATAATTTTAGGATTTTTAAGTAAGGGGCAAGCCCCAATACCAAGCTAGTACCATAACCAATATAGATCTTTTTCATCCTAAACCACTTGAAACTATTCATATATTTCTTTCTAGTTCCCTCTTATAGCCAATTCCCTATCAAATTAATTTCAAACTTTATTATAATTTAATAACATTTGGGAATGACCAATTAGTTAGCATTTACTTCTATGTGTTGTTTCTTACTCTTTGATAATTATATTTTGTTTTTTAAAACTTATACTTTCCAGTGTTAGTGAAAGGTTTTTTCTATGTGCTACAATTAGATAAAGAACATTAATCTAATTGCTTGTGTTCTTCATTTTATTTATCTATTATATTTAAAAAAAATCCCATGTTTAGAACATTGTCATTCCTTTCAATATACTCTCTTACAGAATGTCAATCCTGCTTATTTTCAGTACACAGTAACCCTATACAACTATGTCTCTTTTCATCCTATTCAGTTTTTCCCTTTGGAATACACAATCAACTTGTATGACTGTGTATATTTTTAGCCTATTTTGTTTCCTAACTTACAATATGTGGTCAACCTATATGATTGTGTGATTTATCCCTTTTATATTTTCTATTTATAGATCATTTTATATTAGTTTGCTTATGTATCTTATCAATTGATCCTTTTTTCCATCAACCTTTTTAACCTTTTTCCTTCATAGTAAATATCTTGTCATAGGATAATATAGATTTAACTAAGACAAACATGATGAGTCTTAAAAATCCTAATAGGTTTTACAAGACACAGCTCATGTCACCCACTTCGGATGAAAGCAATGTCCATGTCACTACTCATACTACCAATTATGGGACTCCTACTCATTCATCCTCAATTCATAACCCTTTTATCTATCTAGAAGATGAGCATGATTTAGACTACATAAATGAAATTCTCTTCTTCATCAATGAATTCCCTTAACATAGAGGAGAAGACCCTTCAAATAGTTATAGTCTTATTATCAGTCCTCATGTAGAATAAATATTGACTACTTTCCACCCTCAAGATTAGAAAAGAGCCAACCTAAGTCTTGAGTACCCTAGTCCACCTAAGACTTCACTCTTCTCATGCCTCTTGATGATCCAAGGTAGTTCAAAAGAGATCACTAATTATGATGTGAAGGACAACATGTCTAATTTTTTTTCATGTCAAGAAAACATCGTGGTGTTTTATTTTACTCTCTAATTCAAATTTTAGTGTTATACTTATGATTAGGAATATGTAAAGGTCCACAACATGCCTTGAAGTGGTATTAATAATCCAAATTTACCATGATGGAGATGACTAAATATTTACATCTGATGACACTACCATGAAATCCATCTAATATGATGAGGTATGGCTTGATCATAAGATTAAGTGTGTTATATATGTATATAAAATCCTAACTTCAGTATTTATAAGGTTTTAAGATCTTTCAATAGGTGTTTAAATTCCATCTAATTGAAACCTTCACTTGACGCCATACACCTTATCTTAAAAGAGAGTATTTAGCCTTAAAATGATAATATTTGACCTCAAAAGGCCACTAATACCACCATCCACATCCTAAAACACCTTAATTATTTCCATTATACCATAACCTAGTAGTTTAATATGCTAATGTTGTCTTTTTCACAAGTTAACACCTTTAATTGACATAAAATGGGTTACACACATGTGAAAACATGTCCCTTAAATTTCCTAAACCATACCATGTACTTTAAGACATTGTATGACCCATGATTTCCCTCATACTACCCACCAATGGTGATTTATACTCTAAAACATGAGAAAACATAAGAATCAAGCTATTTGGTAGAGGTTTTAGGGTTATGTAGATCCATACAGTATGAATTTGCTTAGATGGAGTCAGGGGTCTACAAAGGGAGTTCAACACAATAATTTGATAAATAAATCCAAGTGTTTTATATCTAAGATAACAAAATATTGGTTCACTTCCTCTATTGAGCTCTTTGGTAGACATTAGGAGCACTTTAGGTTTGTGCTCAGTATATGCATGAGAGAGAGGGTGAGAGTATAGGATCTTGGCCAAAGAAAATAAACTTAATCAAATTATAATAATGGGTATTATTTTAAAGATTATTATTTTATGCTATATTAACATATATTAATAATTTAATAAACTTGATTACCATCTTCATCTACATATGTCCCAAAAGGGGGATCATTTCAATACATTATTGGTTTGTCTGATCAAATTAGTGATTGCTTATGTCTTCTCCAATGATGAAGGTTCCTTCCATGGAATTATCCACCCATATTTCACATGTGTGATCCTATGGGATCAATAAAAATCCAAGTTTCCACTATCTTTAGGCCACAAGAAGACTTACATAGGTGAAAAAAGATATTCAATCAATCAATCAATCAATCAATATAAATATATATACATACATACATATATATATATATATCTATGTGTGTGTGTATGTATATATATATATATATATATATATATATATATATATATATATATATATATATATATATGAGAATTAAAAAAAAATTGTGTTTAGTGATGATGCATTTAAGGGGTACATATCCTCTTAGTTTAAGATGAATGGTCATATATACCTCCAACTCTCTCAAATAATGATTTCAAGTGAGACTGCCTACATGTTTGGGTTCCATTACAATGAAGGATAGTGTGTTTGATGAGGATAGATATTGAATGCTATCAAGATGCCATAGAGGTAGAAATTTAATATTGTATCCATATGAAAATTCCCTTATTTTTAGATGAGAAGACCTTTTCATAGTCCTCACATGACAATAAACCACCAATTAGCCCTCAAATACCTTCACAATCTTTTTAGTAGAAACTAAGGTTTTTTAGCATAGTTTAAGGTTTTCAAAGAGTCTTCTTAGGTTTACATTTATCATTATATATGCCTCATTGATGACTTCAAAGTGTTTTTTTCTATTATGTATATGTGTAAAGGTGCCTAGGGTCCTTGTAAATCATTTTGGGTATGAGTTCATAGTTCAATCCAAGCCCTCAAAAAGCCTTTGACATTTGATAACCTCATCACTATCAAATTACCTCATTACAAGCATTAAATTCTAAATTTCAAGCTTTACGTGACCTTCCTGAATCCCCTAATCACTCATTACTATTTAGCACATGCAGGATATAATTCAATTACATCCCATATAAGGGCTAAGAGAAGGGCAGTTGGTGATGGTTTAGGACTTGAAAAATAAATCTCTCCACCTTCTAAAAAACCTCAAGGGACTACTAAAGATGCATCTCTTAAGATACCATCAACTCAACAAATGCAAGATGAGAAAGGGTAGAATCATAGAGGTCTTTTCATACCTCAATTCACACAAGATTCAACTAGTACTACTTATCCTAAGTTATAGTCCAAGGTAACCAAATCTTACATTAAAATTATGGATTAGATGAAGAATTCCCATGTTACTATCCATATTTGGTATAATTTTATCATTATTAGACAAAAATATCTCCCTCAAGAAGAGCTCTTAAAATTCTATGGCTTGGACAATCAAGTAGAAAAGGTAAGTGCAGTCCTCACCAATTATAATCTTCATCATGAGTCCCAATCACCTAAGGGATTCAAAACAACTCCATTTTATCTCTTATTCATCATAAGTGATTATTCAGTGCATAATTGGGTGATAGATAGTGGGGCTAGCACTTCTATCATGCCTAAGTCTATAGTAGATAAATTGGGGCTAAAACATGAAGCTAATGTAAAATGGGTTTTACAGTTAGATGGGTCTCATACCAAGAATATAGGTGTCCTTAAAGACCTTAAAATAATCTTGGTTTCTTATCCTAATTTTACTATTTCTTAATATGTAATAGTAGTTTACCTCCCTCGTTACTTTGCCTTATGCTTGTCTAAGAATTTCACTACCAAAATAAGGGGTTATCTCTCTTCTGATTAGTTTTATATTGTTTTTAAGACCATGTATGGGACAAAGGTAACCATAAGGTATGAACCTATTTATAGGTTCCAATTATATCCCTACATGACCAACTTATCAAATGTTAATTGTACTATACTAGATGAGGATTAGAACCCCAGAGACTAATATCCCATTAAACCACTTGAAGTCATATCAAATTTGCTCTTTGATGAATGGGAAGTAGAGAATAATGGTTATGATACATAAAAAATTATTGAAGAGGTAGGGTTGGGTTTGTATTATATGAATGAATAAGGAGCTACCATACCAAGTCTCACTAGCACAAACCAAGATCATGAATGAATATTAAACTTATTCTTTGATGACTCTAGATCTAAGAATGGAGTTGGTGTAGGTGTTATGCTTGTATCCCCTTCCAATAAAAATTATTATTTTTTCCTATGATTTCAATTTATTTTTACTTCCAATACAATAGGGTATGAATCCCCAATCCATGGGTTATAATAGGAAAGAAAAAGAAGCATCAATCTCCTACAAGCTATGGGAGATAGTGATTTAGTGGTGCAATAGGTAAGAGGTCAAAGTGTATTAAATAATCCAATATTGAAGGCATAAAAAATAGGTTTTTTTACCTCTTAGATAACTTTCAAGATTTTTCCATTCACTCCATTCCTAGAGAGGTTAATCACCATACATACTATTTATCAGCCATTGGATTAAAGTATGACATACCAAGTGGGGTCAAGGACATCAAAGAGCAATCCCAAATCAAGGTGATATGTATACCTTTAGTATTTGATAATTAGATGATTTGGAATGTGTTTGAAAATGACAAGAAAAATTCATGTTTGTTGTAACTTTAGGTAGAATTCTACTTAAGGAACCAAGGCAAATTACAATAACAATTTTGGGACCAAATTGTCCAATTACGGAAAAATAAGCTACCTAAGGGATTGGTAAAATTAGAAAGTATATTCAATGAGTATGGCCATCTAAGTAAATATAAGGTAAACATATCCACTAAGGAGGAACAATATGAAATATTTTTCATAGTCAAAGAAAAACTACTCAAACTAGGAAAGGTGAACACCATAGAGGAGAATGCAACCGTCATAGCATTGTGCCAATAATTTTCAAATATTTTTGATTGGGAATATCATGAATTGAATGGGTTTGACCCTATTTTATCTCAACATACCATATATTTTGAGGTAAGTGCTAAGCCTATGAGATAAAATCAAAGGCTGATCAACCCCAATATTGATATGCTTATGAGGAATGAGTTGACAAAACTTATTTAATCCAACATTTTCTTCCCCATAAAACACTTTTCATAGGTGGAATATATTGTGCCTATGAGGAATAATAATGGGAAGATAAGGTTGTGTGTGTACTTCAGGGACATCAACAAGTTGTCACTAAGATACCACTACCCTTTACCATCTATGGACTAGATTCTGTAGAGAGTTGCATTTTCACAAAGGTTTTACCTACTTGATGGATACTCGAGGTAAAATTAGGTATTAGTGAGGGAGGAGGATCAACACAAGACTACCTTCACAACCAAGTGGGGAATTTATACATAAAATAATATTCCCTCTAGACTATACAATTTAGGGGCTACCTTCTAAATGCAAATGGATGTAGCCTTTCAAGGTCTTATAAATGCAATGGTGCTCATCTATCTTGATGAAATGAATATATTCTCCAAGGATCCCAAGGATCACATGACACATTTGAGGTGGGTATTTAATAGGTTTAGGCGATTTGGGGTTTACTTGAACCCCAAAAATGTATACTTTTAGTCTATGAGTGTAGACTTTTAGTATGTTTTATGTCAAAATATGGCCTATCTATTGACCCTAAAAGAATAGATGAAAACTTTTCCATATCACTACCCAAACATAAGAAGGGATTGTAAAGTTTCTTAGAATAACTAACTTCATCAAAAGATTCATACCCAAATTTTTAGAATTGGTGAGACCTCTAACTCGCATGCTCAAGAAACATAAGGAGTCTTCATGGACCAAATAAGGTAAGATAAATTTATAGGCCATCAATCAAGCCATTCCCAATCTCCCACCCTACTCAACCCATATTTTACAAAATATTTCTTCTTGTATGCCTTCTCTAGAAGTGGTACTATATATACCATGCTCATGCAAAAAAATAGTGAAGGCCTAGAGTATCCCATAGTCTTCTTTAGTTAAACACATACTAAAATTAATGAGAGTAATAAATAATTTAAGACACATAGTGTCTAAAAATAAAATGTTTGTCATGGTAGTTCACACTAGTATCAAAGATTTCATCCTTAATAGAGACTTGAGTGAAAAGAGGGTTGGTTGGGTGACTAAGTGCATGGAGTATGACGTAGAGGTGATGTTTAAAAATTTGGTTCTGGGTAGAGGACTATGTGAAAACCTTTAACCAAAAGTTAAAAAAGATAAAGAGGTGGTTTTAGAAGTCCAAGATGATCAACAAGTAGCTATAACTACATCTCCTTCTATCTAGACCCAAGACTTGGTGAAGTTCCTAAAAATGGAAGAATGTTATATAGGCTTAGATAGTACAAGAGGAGGTAATTTAGAATAAAATACATCCCTTATATCTTTATTCATAGAGTAATCCTTAATAAATACCTTGATGGCATGTTTTTGAGGTGCGTAGATAATAATCAAGTTGACAAGATTCTAGGATAGTTTTGTGATGGTCCTACAAGAGGTTACTTTATAGCCAATAACACAACATCAAAGATCATAATAGTAGTATATTTTTGGCTAAATTTATTTAGGTACTCCCATGGTTTAGGAATTTTCTAAAATGTGTTATGTTCACTAACAAGCAAAGACTAGCTACCTTACCTCTAAAGCCTATTAAAGTTGAGCATACCTTCATGATTTAGGTCTTAGACTTTATAGGTATGATTCATATATAATATATTTATAGACATAAGTGGGTTTTTATATCTATTGATTACTTTTCTAAGTGGGTGGAGGTAATTTCACTCAAGGAATCAAATGAGAAGTCAATCTTGGAGTTCTATTACAACCTAGTGAGTAGGTTTGGGGTCCCTTATACCATCATATAAAAAAATAATTTGGCCTTTAGTAGTGAAAATATGAGTGAGTGGGACCTTAATCATGTCATATAACTTAATTATTCATACAAATACTATCCACAAGGAATGGGTTAACAGAGTCCACCAATAAGAATTTAATTACGATCATAAGAAGCATGATGGCAAATAACCAAAGGGAGTGGCACACTAAGATAAAGACTACCTTATGGGAATATAGGATTAATCCAAAGAGGTCTAATAATCACTCACCATATCTTCTTGTTTATGGTAAAAAATCAAGATTCCCCATATTACTTTAGCTACCAGCCTTGGAACTTACACACTAACTTGAACTCATGGAGTGTGGTACAATGGAAGTGAGGATGAATGAGTTGAGGGAGATGGAAGAGACAAGGGATGATTAATCCATGTCATTTGGTCCAACCAAAATAAATTCCAAATATAATTTGATAATATATCCTATTCTAATACCTTCTAATTAGGTGACATTGTACTCAAGAGGGATGAGGACTGTGTCAAGCAAAGTAAGCATTCAAAATTTTATAGTATTTAGAGTGGACCATATGCCATTACAAAATTCAAGGATAGAAATTATTTTAAATTATCCAAGTTAATTTGTGAGCAACAACACATCCCTATCAATGGGATTTTCTTCAAGTATTGTTACTATACTCTTAAAACTATCTTGTACATAGTAGTTAGTTTCCTTCCTCCAACTCCAAGTGTTGTTGCACATGATTTTTTAGTTATTTGCTTATCTAGATACTTAAGTATATGTTTATTTGTTTTTTATTTCTTATTTTTGTGTGTCTTGTTGATTTTTTTCAATCCTCAAGGTTTGCAAGGTACTAGTCAAATTGGTAGTGTAGTCAAGAGTCTTCATATAGGCATGAGTAATAGGCAAAGAGGTCTTGGGTCCTATTGACCAATAGGTAGTTAAAGCCTTAAAAGTCACCAAAAATGTTGACTAATTTCTATCCTCAGGCTTACAAAGGATTCAACCTAAGTCTTGAGTGCCCTAGTCCACCTAATACTTCACTCTTCTCATACTTTTTGATGAGCCAAGGTAGTTCAAAAGAGATCACTAGTTGTTATGTGAAGGAAAATAGGTCTAAATGTTTTTTCATGTCAATAAAAAATCATGATGGTTAACTTTAATTGCTACTTTAACTTTTAAATTGTTCTCCTTATGGTTAAGTATGTGTAAAGGTGCATAATAGGCCTTGAAGTGGTCTCAATAGTCCAAATTTACCATGATGGGGATGACTAAATGTTTGAAACTAATAAATCTACCATGAAATCCATCTAATATGATGAGGTATGGCTTGATCATAAGTTTATGGGTGTTATATATATATATATATATATACATATATACACATACATATTGAATCCTAACTTAGGTCTTTAGAAGTTTATAATATCATTCAATAAGTGTTGAAATGATATCTAATCGAAACCTCCACTTGAACCCATACATCATATCTTAAAGGAGATTATTTTTACTTAAATGATGATAGGCCATTAAGACCACCATCCACATCCTTAAAATCCTTCATTAATTTTATTATGCCATAAACAAGTGATTTCATATGCTAATGTTGTCCATTTCATAAGTCAACACCTTTAATTACAACTAAATGGACCCCACACATGTTAAAATGTGTCCCTTCAACTCCCTAAACCATACAATGTGATTTAAAACACTTTTTGATCCCTATTTTCCCTTCTCCTACCCACCAATGGTGATTTGTGTTCTAGAACATGAGAAAACATAGGAATCAAGCTATTTTTAGAGGTTACAGGGTTTTACAGATCCATACAATATGAATTTACTTAGATGGATGAATGGGTATGTAAGGGGAGTTTACATAGGCATATTATAATTAAAACTAAGTGTTTTAGATCCAAGAGATCCAAAAAATGGTTCACTTCCTACACCAAGCTCTTTGGCAGACATTGGGAGGATTTTAAGTTTATTCTCAGTTCATATAAGAGAGAGAGGGTGAGGGTATAGGATATTAGACAAAGAAAAGAGACTTGATGACATTAAAATAATTGTAATTAGTTTCAATATTATTCTTTTATGATGTATGAACAAACACTAAGAATTTAATCAACCTGGTTACCATATTCATCTGTATAAGCCCTAAATAGGGGGATAGTTACAATGCATTATTGGTTTGTCTAATCAAACTAGTGGTTGATTATGTCTTATCTAGTCCTTAAAGGTCCTTTCATGAAATCCTACACCCATAGTTCACATGTGTGATCCTATGGTATCAATAAACATCAAAGCTAACACTATTTATAAGTTGAAAGTAGACTTCTATGGGTGGAAAAAGATATTCAATATAAATATCTAAGAATGAACAGTGTTTTGTGTTTAGTGATGATGCCTTAAAGGGGTGAATATCCTCTTATTTTAAGAATAATGGTCATATATACCTCTAACTCTCTCAAATAATTATTTCAAGCGAGACTTCCTACATGTTTGGGTTCCATTGTACATAAGGACAGTGTGTTTGATGAGGATAGCTTTTAAATTCCATCAATATGCCATAGAGGTAGAAAGTGATTACTGTATCCATATGAAATTTACCTTATTTTAGGATGATAATACCTTATCATATTCCTCATAAGCCAATAAAATACCAATTATCCCTCAAACACCTTCATAGTCTTGTTTAACAGAAACTAAGGTTCTTTAGTAAAGTTTAAGGTTTTTGGAGAGTCCTAGATTTCCATTTCTCACTACATGTGTCATTAATGACCTCAAAGTGTTTTATTATATTAAATATGTGTGTAAATGTGCATAGGGTCCTTTTACATCTTTTGATTATGAGTTCATAGTTCAATCCAAGACCTCAAAAATCCTATGCCATTTGATAACCTCATCCAATCAACTTACCTCATTATAAGCCCTAAATTATATGTTTCAAGCTCCATTTGACCTTACCAATATCACCCATAGGTCTAAACCCTTTAACCAAGCCCAAAACACATAAATAAGGTATATATACTCCATAAGGTTATCAAATTCCATTAATACCATGAGAAACAAACCTATATAGTTATAATCCTTATTGAGAGATCAAATCATCACCTACAAGAAACAACATACATCCAATTTTCAAAGTACTTCAAGTTATCATATGCAAATGAGCCTTAAAATAAGGAAGGATACATGAATAATTATGTGTCTAACTTAGCGAGATGGTTTTGAATTCATGTAATACCCCTTGGGGTCTCAAACATGATATGAAGACATAGGTTTACTTAGAGACCTACCTAAAATCCCTCTTAATAGTCAATGTGCATAAACCACTACCTATATTGTTGTTAATGGTCTATGTCCTACATTGAAATTAGGCCAAGTATGCCATGAAAAGGATAAAACTTAGAATAACTTGGTAATCAAAGCATGATAATCATGAAGGGATGATAAGATGGTATAAGTAGATGACTAAATAAATTGATGTAAGCATATACAATTAACTAACCCTACTTAGTCAACCATGAGTGCATGACTAGATCAAATGATAGTTCCAAGAGAATATAAGAGGGAATATAAATGTTATAAATACACATGTATATCTCAAGCCTTCATATAATGTTAATACTAGTCTAGGGTGACTGCCTGGTCTAAGTTGTATACTTAGGATACACAATCCTTATGTATGACTTTGTAAATGAGCCTTGTTAGAAGAGTTAGAGAAGATAAAACTTAGGGATATGGTCAAGACTTGAAATTCAATGTTTTTGCCTTGAATCCATCCCTATAACGAGATAAAGTAGATTTCTTAGGTTACCAATATCAATTGTTTCAAGCCTATACAAAAAACAATGATGCTTAAAGAAGGCTATAAAGAGAGATAAGGGTTGATAAGGTGGTTTGAGTAGAGAAGAGCATGTGAAGAAGATGGAGACTATAATGAGGAGGATTATTTGACAAATTTGAGGCTACAAATACATATATAGGTGGGTAAGGCTCTAAAAATCAATCTGAGTACTTCAAGGCCTAAAACCACCATGAAACTTGAAGACCCTATGTCCACTTCAGTGGTAGATTCATGCCTCCAACTAGACTTAATGAAATGTGATAGTATAAGAAGATATTTCAAGCCTTGAAAGAAGTGTTTGAATCATGTAAATATAAATAGATAGTTCACTTTGGGTTTAGTCCTCTCTTGATCTCTATTTCCTTAAGAAAACAAGTTGAGTTATCACTTTCAACACTCATACCTTTCACCATAAAGGGACTCAAGACTAGGTATTTTACGGGAAGTTGGGAACCCCTATGGTTCATCAATGAGTGAGTGGGTTTTGTGGGTCTAACTCTATGAGTGAATGTTAAGAAGGTAACTTGCATAAACTACCTAAAAGTGAGCTCGAGACACACCATTTTTTTTTCATATATTCACACATAATTTTCATGGGACCTAAGGTAATTTAGGAGATATGAAAGTGTTAGTAGGTTAAAATTCCATGAAAAGAATTTATAGTTTAGAGGTTTGTAATGTATGAACCATTTTCAAGATGGTAGATCTCTAAAACCCTTCCTAAACCCTAGCTCAGACCTAACAAAGAAAATACACCTCCAAATTAATTCAAATGAGGTGATTGGAATATTAAATTGTCCTAATGATCTTCCTAGTCCCCTGAGCACTCAAATGACCTACTTGTTGACATGTGTAGGATATGTACTATATATATTAGGCTTGAGAGAGCCACTTTAAGCCTATGAGAAAGGAGTTGAGAAAGATATACATATACCATAGGTTTTTTATGAGGAGAGGGACCCAAAGGTCTCAAATTATTTCATATTATCCACTTATAGGGGCCTCCATGCCTGAAACTACTTGCAAATAGGCCTATTTACCCAAGTGAGAGACTGTATGCTTACAAAAATAAGTAAATGGCTTGGTCAAACTGATATATATTCTCTAAGGATCCTCAAATATTATTTCCATGTATGAAAAAGTGGCTAAATGTCTAAAAAATCTAATTTAGGGTCATAATATAGGAACCATACATTCAAACATGATGATCTAGCACCTTCCTCAAGGCAATGCCACTTGAAATCTAGAGCAGAGGATAAAATAGGATCAATTGACAATCATACCTTCATGGGAATGTTTTTCATATAATTTTAGGTGTGTGAGCCACCTTGTTCTATAGGAGAGAAATCACAATTGGTCACCTTAGCCTTAAAGTTCCTTAAGACTATTCCAAATGTTCATTTCTCACTTGAGAGCTGACTTGGCAAGATCATAACTATATGGAATGGTTTCATGGTGAGATAATCACTTTAGGATAGTTGAAAGGTATTATCTACAAGGGATTAGTGGCATTAGTTCATAGGTTAAGGCCCTAACCTCTATAAACAATTGTTAAGAGTCCAAAACCCTCTTAAACCTCCCTAAACCCCAAATAAGGATTTGAATGGGAATATTTTATATAAAATGCATTGAAATTACATATTAAACACTTAGGTCATATATTCCACTTAGAGGATACCTTAACTATGGTACTAGTCTATACGAATAGTGTACAGACACCCCTAAGAATTGCAAGTTTATAAAGTTTTGATCATAAAAGGAAGTTTAAGACTTGGTCAAGGGTTATAGATATTTAGAAGAGGCAATATGAGACTTATTTTACCTTATCAAATCATAAATTTCAAAAATATACATGTACTTTTAAAAAAAATATACATGTAAATTTTTTAATAAGTTTGTACCAAATAGGCAGTCTTGGAATACAAGGAAGAGATGAACTAGTCATCTAAGAGGTCTAATATTGTATGTTTGAGATTCTTGGAGAGCCTAATTATTGATGTGGTAGGTTATTTTAGATTGGAATCAAGCTCACTTAGTGATATTGAAGGTTTGATCCTAATCCCATATCTATTCAAATGGTGAATAGGAAAGAGACTAGAATACTTATCTAGTAGGCCCATTTAATCAACAAAATGGAGGTGCTCATAGACATATAAAGATAACATGAATTTAATGATTCATCATAAAACCTCTATAATTTCCACTTGATTTAATAAATATCGATATCCATGGTCATTATGGAGGAGTTAGATAGTTTCTTGAACATGAACATGCAAGAAAAAGTAGCTACTTACGACTTCATGGAAGAAGCCTAATTAGACCTTTTAAATGATTGGTAATTGATGAGAGGATAGGTAATTGGCTAAGGATGGAATTAATATTACTCTTCATGGGTCAAACCTTTTTGAAAATAGACTCTAATTCCCTACTATGTTCATCCAAGACACTAGTCAACCTAAGCAACACATGGAGGAGTGTGAAGACTATTATAGCTACTATGTAAGTGGGTTATGAAAATTATAGCCTATTCATGCCAATAATACACCAAGATTATCTTCTCTCTCTTAGACATATTTCTATATATTTAGGCCTTAAGGAATTTTTTTCATCTCTTGACTGGGTGTAGCAAATCTCTACCAAATTATATCTTGAACCTTGAGAATCAATAAGAAAGGACTAGTTTCAAAATTATTTGTTAGAATTAGTGTGTTATGGTTTATTGATTTACATAAAGTGTGATGTTCATTCTCCATTTCAGGTCCTATTATTCACCTAGTTTTTATATTTTCATCATATGTAGATTATGTGATGTGTTAGAATGTGGCAATTATATTAGAGAGTGAGCCAATTGATACTGGATCAAGTAGGCTCATTTTCCATTGTATTCAATTTTTATACCTCCCATATATCCTTCACATGAAACACTTATGTATATGAGTTAATAAATAAACCTATTTAGTCATTAGTCTTTCATTTGATTCACAAAGTGTTATTTGAAGATCAGTCAATAGAGGATAAATGAATATTGGTGCATCACCATCCTTAGAATAGGTTTCCTTTCATATTTTTACTCTATCTATTTTCATTCAAAAATTAATAGGTCTTAGGAAGAGATCTTAAATTGATGTACCATGGTAACTAGCCCCATAACCTAGAGGTTTTGTCTTCTTATAGGTCACCCACATCCTTTAGACCAATCTCATGTTACCCAAAGCTTGAAGAGAACTAAACCATCTTCTTCAAAGTGTGAAAATTGAAGTGTTAACAAGAAACTCATTCACCTTCACATACCTTTTCTAATGGATTTTTGGGACCCACTTTATTTTCATCTCAATCTTTTCCTTCCATTATGTTTCCTTGACACACCATGACATCTTCTTTATTACTTATTCAACCTCCATGCCAAGTATATCTAATAACATGGTAGGTTCAAATTCTAGTGGACCTCTTTCAAAGACCCTCCCCCTTAACTATGATACTAATGCAGATTTTGATACCATTATTTTTCATTCCACTAGTTATTCTTTTCTTACTAATGAAAATCATGCCACTAGTGTAGTGCATGATAATACTCATAGTGAAACTCAAACTATTGATACTAATACTAATGCATCACATGCTATGCACACTAGTCAAAATGTTTCCCAAACTAATCAAATATTATGAAAAACACTTAATCAAATGCATACCTTTCAAAATAATAACAAAAATTAGATGATGCAGATGTAAAACCATCTCATTAATATTCAAAACTAACCTCAACAAGTTCCATAGGGAGCACAACATATGAATTCCCCTTTATGGATTCCCATAGTAACCTTATCCCAAAACCACCCTTAATTAATAAAACAATCAAACATGTGAACCTCTTTTACCTCAAATTTATAATATTAATATAGAAGGTATCACACCCACCATCACTTATAATGGATCCATTAATCCCACATCACATTTAAAAACCTTTAGTAACCTTTATAAATATTGGGTTAAACTTTAATACCTTTTCCATTACCAATATGTGATCTAAAAAACTCTAGGATATGATTTATATTGGTACAATCAATTAAAAAATCATTCTATCATTCGCTTTGAATACTTGGTTAAGTCAATAGTCTAATAATTTCAAATTAGTGATCTTTCCAAGAACAACACAACCCACTTTATAGATTGCAAACGAAACTAAAATGACACAAGCCTTCATCAAATGATTGAATAACTTGTCTAAAAAAATTGATAATAATATTGTAGATGACAACCTCTTCCACCTATTCACTAATGTTTTATACCCTAAATTACAATTTTATGTTAGGACTCTCTTTCCTTATATTTTGGAAGAAGCCCTGAACCAAGATAAATGACAAGACTTCCTTATATGTCAATTCAAACCATCTCAACCTATAATGGGAACTCATATTCTTATTTAAAAAACTTTCATGAAACTAATAATGCCATTATCGATACCTATGACACTATTCATAACATTCAAGAAATCACTCCAAACAACATTATGGAGCATGCTACCACTTCAAATAAAACTCCTACTCCTACATATTCTCATAATAACCACACCAATTTTCACAAACCATTATCCTTATCCAAGCATCAAAAGAATATTATAAGACCTCTACCATGAGATCTTGACCCCACTCATATGATGAAATAATGGTATGATCCAAACAAATTTTGTTGGATTCATGCTAGTTGGGGTCACTCTCATGAGACTTGTAGACAAATATGCAATTTTTCTATGAATTTTATTCTTAGTCCAAAATTTTATCATGAAAAACTCATCTAAAAGTGTCAAAAATCATATGACATACTATTTAAATCCCAAAAAATGCAAAATAAAAACCAAGCTTTAAACTAGGAAAATACTCATCTTTTCATATACAGAGATCCTCTTCCCAACCACCAAAATAACATTTAAAATACTAATCCTTATAAAACCAATGTTTAAATCTCATAGACATCACTACTAATGAATAAAATGTGGTTAATATGACTAACATACAAAGATTAGTTGCTTTACACATCACACCTCTCAACTATTTGGTGTTATTCTACATACATCCCCATACCATCTTTTTGAATTTGGACAAGAGGACCTTATAACTATCCAATCACCACTCTCAATAATGCAACTTGATTATACCTATCATACCATCTATACTCTTCCCACAACATCCACACACTAAGATAACTTTCCTCAACCTTCCAATAGTAATTATTTAACCCAATCATAAGAAATACCTAAACCAACCATCCCATCACCTAAACTAAATAAACCAATTTTTAATCAACCCAATCCAACTCCATCCTATGATCACAATTTCAATTTCACTTCCAACCATCCTTCTCAAGAGATCTTGTAATATTATGGACCTATCTCTAACAATCTTCCCATGGGTTATGATGAAGGGGATCACATTACATAACTTTCTCATCTATCATCTAAAATAACATTCTTATAGTTAATGTGAACTTCTCCCCATCATTAAAATAATCTAATATAGATTTTGTTTAAAATGAACATCTCTCATCTTCCCCCAATGGGATGTGAAGCTACCTTGCTTAGATATAAAGATAATACCCTTAAACAATGTGAAGAAATGTCCATATATGTGGATGAAATAGTGGATACTTTTCTTTCCCTTAAGTTTACTCACTTCTATGATCCTTGATGAGATCCTAATTCATGTGGATGATCCTTCTCTATTCATTAGCATCCAAATTGGTGATATCCAAGTTAAGTGTGCTTTAGTCAATGAATGTTCAGGAGATTGCATTGTCTCCCTTGATTTCATTAATGGATATTTTAAATTCAACCTTAATTCTACATGTATAAAATGTCAAGGATATGATAGAAGGCCAATTCCTCTTCTATGTTACATTTTGCTTCCCATCATCATCCTTCTTGTTATCATCCACATGAAAGTTAGGATTTTTAACTTTCCTCTATCTTATAACATCTTAGTAGGTTGACCTTGGACTCATTATAGGAGATTAGTCACCTCATATACATGATAATGTGTCAAATTCCCCTATAATGGTGTTATTTATAAGATTCAAAGAGACACAAACCCTTCAAATTTTGACCAATTTAAATAAAATGGTGTATTTAAAATTCCTACCCTTGAAGCATTACCTAGTATCGCATCTATGGAATCCCAACTCTTAAATTACCTTATCAAATCTACTCAAGGTTATATTAGTCATGTTGAAATAATTGGGAACATACCACCTAACTTCCTAGATTATGATAATGATGAGCCAAATGAGACTAGCCTCAAAATCAAAACTTTTGATCTATCCCCTCATATTATCACCCAACTTTATCCCTCTTTATAATCTCATTCTTTTCAACCTCTTTTTGATTATATACTTGTTATCCTAGCCAATACTAGACATTCTATCCATCATGCATCTTTTGATAACAAAGTCATTCCTACATGTACCATAAAATTGAATACACCTGACTATGATGATGGTTAGATTTAGATGACCCATTTTTAGCTAGACTTATCCAAGATATAAAGGAAAAAATTATTTAATATCATTTTTATTTATTTCATTATTTTCATTCATATTTTTGCTTTCCTTCATTTATAGTACCTAATTATAGTCTTCATATTTTTCATAGGGTAGAAATGGAGAAATCATATGGTATACCTTCAGTTTTAGTAGAGCCCCTCAAGAGCATGATCATGGATCATTCCATGATAAGAACTTATTGATTTGATATATATTAATATATTTATAGTTTGATTCCTCTAGAGATGTTAGTTACTATTCTTAAGCCTTTTGTACAACCAGACTCACGTTTAAATGAGCCTTATCCTATCTATTTTCCTATTTTACCTTTAGATGAGCCTAGTCCAATTTTTGTTTTAGCCCTGCCTTATCTTTGTTATGGACTTCTTCCTTTTCCATAAATTGATCCCATACCCATTATTGATTGTTATTTAGTGGTAATAATAAAACAAATAGCAGATCTAAATGAAATAGAGAAGAACAAACATGAGATCCAAATGATAATATTTTATTGAAATAAGTGGTTTGATTTGATCTTTCCCATACACTTTCCTACAAAGGATATTTAAATGACTCCTCAAATTCTCTTTTAAATATTGCTATTCCATGACTCTTCCTCTTACATGACTATCTCATTTTATTTATTTATTTTTCCTTTTATTAAAAATAATGATAACACATTATCCATGCTAACACTCACCCTGACTTAAAATGTTGTCTCACCTTGAGACACACAAAGACTAAAAACATCAATTTTTTAACAAATTTACTCCCTTAAAAATGTATTTGGCAAACTAAACTTACTCCTACTCCTAGTCTTCATGACCTCCTTACCCAGAGCTAGCTTCTTGTTATTATACTCTACCTAATTTCCTTACTTTCTCTACTTGCTTCCACTTCTATACTAGGCCCATCACTTTCTTGCTTCTTGCATCATTCATAATCCCTTTTTGGGCTTCTCAGTCCTCAAAATCTTCTACTTTAACTATTTATTACAACCTTAAATATGTTTTAATTTTAAAAACTTATAAACACTTATCATTTTAATCTAAATTGAGCTTGAATTCCTAATACCATCAAGAGAAGATAAATCCATAAGACAAGGAGTAAATAAGGGAAGGTGAACTCAAGAAAAATATTATTTTCCAATAGCCTATCCAAGGATTCTACCAATGACCCTGATTCATTAATTCATTCCACTCAATAATTTTATTTCCAAGTGGACATCCACTAGTTTCATTATGACAAAAGGGAGTTCCACAATCCATACACCTAAATGACTATGTTTTCAATCAATCTAGTGACCTGCATGTTCCTGGGATTCCTCATGAGCTTTAATGATTTGATGGCCATCACTATAACAACTTTTTGGGTAACCATAATATTCATAAAAATAAACTAACAATTTAAAAATGGTCCCGACACCACCACCTCTTGGATTTTTACACATTTGTTTATTTACTATATTTAGCCTTCTCATAGTATTACCTATATTTTTCCATTTTATCAAACACTTGCTACACAATTCCTACATTTTGGATATAGGTTCATTAATGCACCATGAGTATTCCATTAAGATGATTGAAAGTATTTTAAACCATAATAATTTTCAACTTTATGAAACTTTCCATGTTGTTAAACCAAAATAACATTTGAAAATCTCAATTTCATAGACCCCAAACTCATTTGAAATGCTCAAGAATTCCATAGACCACCATTTGAACTAATTAAAATGCCAATGGAGATATTATTATGAAATATAAATTTATTTGTAGACTAAGGTTTAAATTATCCCCTTTTATATTTAAAACTTAATCACCTTGACTGTCACCTAGTTTCAATTTAGGTATGGGATCAAATCTTGTAAATATGTACTACACAAGCTAACACTCATCCATGGCCTTTCCTCTACCAATATTGATGAGTTTGGTATAGGACTAATATAATGGCACCTCATCTACCTCATCAACAATAATTTTTCCTCTCTACTTCCATTAACCTATAAATAATCACTAGGAGCATATGTAATCTTCTCAATCTATTGATCAAGATCTTGAGTGAGGTCCTAAATAAGGCATCTTAGATCAAAAATAGACTTGAGCTTGAATTATGAGCAAAAGTCACACCATTATTGACTATTATTTAGTGGTAATAATAAAACAAATAACAAATATTTATAATAAAAACCATTAATGATGGTAAATAATAAATTAAATAGAGAAGAACAAACATGAGACCCAAATGATAATATTTTATTGAAATAAATAGATTGATTTAATCTTTCTCATATACTTGCCTATAAAATCTCTTCAAATGACCCTTCAAATTATATTTTGACACTTCCTAATGCATGACTCTTCCCTTTAAATGACTATCTCATCTTTTCCTTTTATTATAAATAATGATATCCCCTTACCCATGTGTAGTTATATAAAAATGCAAAAATGGTAACTTGAGTGTGGCTTATGACTCCCAATCCATATATCCCTCTTTCTTGCTCTTATGACGCTTTTAGGTACATTTTCATTGATTCCCAATCATCTATAACCTTATGGACTTGATCCTAGCTAAGTCAAGGCCCTCTTTTCATGACCAATCCATCCCCCTAGGTCCCATACCCTCAGGATAATAGCACCCAACTTGGACTATAACACTAGACCCTAGGGTTTCCCATTTTTGATGATCCTATCTAATCACATTTTGAGCCTAGATTACCATTTCCCCCTTATTCCACTTCTTCATGGTGTCAGCCTAACATGATTGCATTTAACCCATGACCAATAGATCCCTATATAAGCCCATTCAAAGATCATTTGGAAAGGGGTTGGAAAATATCACAAAGTAAGTAAGAATACAAGAAAGACTTCTCAAGAACATTTACCTTTTCTCTATATATAACTATCCAATACTATTTCTAGCTTATTTAAATCCTTACACCAGCCCCTAGTCATCTCAGGCACACCCAATTTAGAATTTCCTTGAATTCTCATATCACAATTACACCAAGAAATTTCAAAGGGAGAACTATATATGGCTTGATCTCTCTTTGGGGTATTGGTATGTAGGTAGCTTTCCCACATAAGGGGTATGGATTCACATCCAATGAATCTTACACACACTAACCAACCCCCCACCCATCTTATTCAAAATTGGTCAAAGTATAATGGAAGACAGGGTTTGAAGAGAAAATATTATCTACATAGATATCTATAGAATTTTGACTACCAAAACTTTAGAGATAGGGTTAGACAAACCTACCAAACAAAACCCATAAAGCTTAGATCCTTAAGACAATAGCATCAGACAAGGACTACAACATTAGTGCCACTCATATCCACTTTTGGTGCTCCTATCCAATTAGAAAATTAAAGTTAGAATCCTATTTTTGATAGTGTCCTAGGCCTACACAATGAATATTAGATCTTGTCTCAATTAAATTAGCATAGTTTAAGCTAAGTTTTATTTTCTCCCTCTTATTACTATTTTCATAAAATCTCTAATTACCAAAAAAATTCACAAATTAGTATTTTATTTACCACTTATTATTTAATAATTTATTAATTCAAACCCTTTAACTAAATTAAGAATAAATCCCTAATTATTCCCAAACTTGTTAAATCATTTGGTGAACTTGACTTACTTTTTTTGTGCACAAAAACAATAAAACCCCTATGGTAAAATTCCTACTAATTTCTTCTATAAATTTAGAAATTTTACTTAAATATTTAAATGAGAAATTTATTTCAAATTTTAAAATTTAGTAGCAAATTTTAAAATAATTTTATTTCAAACCCTAATTGCCCATACTAGGTCCCATTAATTTTCCAGTAATTTTTAAATAATTTTTTGAATTTTTACTAGCATATTAAAATCAAACAATCCCTTCAAAATTCAAAATTCAATAGTAATTTCAAAAAATATATTTTTCTCAAAACCCTAGTTACACATACTAGGACCTATTCAATCAAGCATTTTTCAATAATTTTCTAAATTTTTAGTTCCATATTTAAATCAAAAATCTAATTTCATTTTCAAAATTCCATAGTATTTTGCAAAAATATCATTATCAAAACCCTAGTTGCATATACTAGCTCCTATTCACTTTTTGAGGTATCACCTTACATATTTGTGAGTTTTGTATCCTTTTTTTGTAATTTCCAATTCCCTATTTTTAAGACTTTGCATTTTCTATATTTAGTGCTTGCGTTTTTTAGCACTTTAATTATTATAATTTTTTGTAAAAAATTTAAACATATTTCAAATTTTCTTCCTACCTTAACAATGGCCCAATACACTAGTTTTGATGAAATCGATAAAAGGCAACTTCAAGAAATCCTAACCAAACACCCTATCATTAGTTACTCTTTATTGTTCTTCTTGGAGTATTTTATGGTTTGTCAAATGAGCATCTCATAGATTATGTTCTTCAATATTAGACTATCTTTGCTAAGATGACTAGCCCCATGGCTGATAAAGAGTTATAAGATCTCTTCAAATAGAGTCTCTTACCAATTTTGCATGAATCAATTATGTTCAAAATTTTCTATTCCTTTAATGAATTATGTCACATACTAAAGGAAAGAGAAGTCAAGTTAATTTTAATGGGAAAACTCAAGTACACAAGTATCTCAAAAATAACCAACAAGAATAACAATAAAGTCCCATACAAAGTCAAGGTCAATTATAAAAATATTTAGAATAAACCAATAGTTAATGTGGCTTTAGAGCCCCCTCATCTTTTGGTTTTATCAGTACCTCCTCAACATACATTTACCAATCTACCAGTTTCTCTAGCCAGATTTTTATAGTAGTTATTAGAATGTAACATCATATCTCTCCCTCCTATTCAATAAGTTGACCCCAAAAAAAATCTTCTATGAGGATATGATCAGCATGCATTTTTTGAGTTTTATAGGGTATCAGGCCATACAACAAATAGATGCATCAGTTTGAGGCACAATATATAGGATTTAATAGATAGAAATCATATTGATCTTGGCACTTTAGTTGAGCTTCCTTAGGCAAAGCAAACATAGAATAAAGGTTTGAAAATATTTTTAGATCCTTTTCCAAAACATTGAAAATAGGAAATAGGGGACACATCAAGGGTTCACCATGCATATCATGCACATCCACCACTAGATACATATAGGATACCTCCAATTGAATCACATCCTTTAAGAAACATGATTGGTGTATACAATTATAGAGTTATATCTAGACTTTCCATCTCCTTATCAAAATAAGAGATCATTGAGGATGATTCAGATTATCATGCACTCTTTATTAGATCTAAAATTCCTAATCATCCTATTCATAATGTTCTCATAGATAATGGATTTAGTGTGAACATATGCACTATGACATTACTACAACATTTGGGATATTCAGAGTGGAATATTACCCTAATGGACATAGTTATCAATGGATTTATTGGGCACATATATATTTCATTAGATGATATTTTACTTCCTCTATAGGTTGGTTCAACACATGTGGCCACACCATTCACTATTGTTTCCAGTGCAGGAGTTTTTGATATGTTACTAAGTTGACCATAGAGTAATAAACTTCATGTAGTACCTTATATAGTTTACAAATGCATGAAATTCATTCATGATAATCAAGTTATTATAGTTGGTGGAGTTCCATATGAGTTACCACTCCCCACTTTAGAACCATCTACTATTCTATAGTCACTAGTTTTAGCTTTATCACTAGTTATAATTTCTCTACCAGTTTCTATTCTTCCTCTAGTACAAATTCAAACATAGTTGAAGCATCTATCACTATCACAGAGGGTTTATACACCTCCATATCTTCAAGACTTTAGATAGCTTCTAGCTACAATGTTCACACTTCGGGTAGTCTCATTTAGATCTCATGCATCTACATGTAGAGAACATGTTCAAAGAGTTTCTCCTACTACTACATGGGTCCTTAAGAGCCCTACAATTTCATCAAATTCTTAGAGTCATAAGAGGACCCCATAGACAATTCCCACTTTATAGACTTTAGAGAATTTATAGCATATACATCTTTCAAAGCCATAATCTCAACATCTTCGTCATGCTTCTTGATCTCATGAGTTGTACTTGGATTTGGATGTGGATGTGTGGATAAATTTCCTTTCTAGCACATGTATTTTACCTTTTGTTGTATATGATATGTGAAATATGTGATGTATTTTTTATTTTTTAGCATTATGTGATACACATGCATGGTTAAAAATAAAAAGGCAAAAATGATTTGGAAAAGTGTAAGTGTGTGTGTGTGTGTGTGTGTGTGTGTGTGTGTGTGTGTGTGTGTGTGTGTAATGTGTTTTATATAATAAAAATTACAAAATAAAATAGTTACAACTCTAAGGATATGCTCCATCCCATTTATCCTATGACCTAGCTATGTTACCCATGGATGCATGTGATTGACCCATCTAAATCTTGTGTTGTAAAGTGGCAGTCCATGATCTCAAGCTAATAATTTATCCTTTTAAATTGGCCACCTAGGCCTATACCTATCCAATTTGGATAGTATTCACCATGTGTGTGTCTTCTTCTTATGCTAAGGCCTACTAGGCCTAAGACTCTTCATATCATACCCCCATAAGTGTATTTAAACTATCACCTTGCACATGTAGTTATCCCATAGTCTCTCTCACAAATCTAAACCAACTATCATAAATTGGGATAGATTAAACCACTATATAAACCAAATCGGTAAGTTTATAGGGTGACAACACCCCATCTAAACTGTCATGATGTGTAACAAAAATTAGGGCTTCCCATCTGACCTCCTATGTAGTAATAGTATATGTAAAACAAGAAACCAAATATACATCAAATATCACATATATATATATATATATATGATATTTGATGTATATTTGGTTTCTTGTTTTACATATATATATATATATATATATATATATATATATATATATATATATATATATATATATATACTCAAATAATCTATCTAGCATAGAGTAATGATGTAATTAGTGTTTTATATCAAAAAACATTAACTAAATTAAAGCATTTCTCATTAGTGTTTATATCACTGACTATGGTCTCACCATCGACCCACCTACCGAGCACCTCTTCCATCAACTACCTTCACACCAATGCAAAACTAGGAGTCACCACCTAAGCCTACCATGGCCCCATCCTTAGTGGCCTCTATATCGACCAACTATATCCTACTACCATTATAGGATCTCTTTTCATAACAACTAGTGCCTATGTCTCCTCACATTGATGGTGTCTCCATCTCTAATGTGATCATGGTAGACATTATTTACTATACTATGGTAAATCCTATGGTCACACATCCCTTACATCCACATCTATGATGTCCTCTACTCTTGGCCTCACTACCTCCTACTCTCACACCTAACCAACCCATGCTTTAACTCACTAAGGCCTAATCATCGATATATTAAAACATACTCCTTCACCTCCTCTCCCTCTCGGGTCTCTAACATATCATGGTGAATAAGTAGGAAATACTAGAGGGGCCACTATATGGAGAAGTCTTAGCTATTTAGGTACATAAGCTATTTGGATGAGGCTCTACCCATGAAGTGTAGTGGATTGTGATCTACACATGTGTCAATCCTGTAGCAATGGTGGCCCAAATCAACCATATAAAAACCATGTTCATGTATAACTATCATATAATTTTCCCTCTTGTGATATTATAAAGAGATAGAAAATGGGACACATATTGCACTACATGATCCTACATCTATCAAATGACCTGAGGTAACCTATCATTGATCCCATGGGTTAATCTAGCTAACATATACATATGGAATCTCTCATATATCTATGCACTCAATAATATGATAGGTCCCATCATATTTTATCCTTGGGATGACATCCCATACATATCATGCATGATCTAGACCCAAATGATGGAACTAAGTTCATATAGTGTTCCTTGATCCAAAAATTGATTAGCACAAGGCCATCAGATATAGAGGTACTTTGTCATCTAACTTGTGACACAACTCTCATGTTATCACAATACATATTATAACATTCCATATATCTAGAATGTATGTAAGATAAACATAATATAATCTAACTCATAGACTAGGATAGATCTTATCTGAACATGTATCCCACTAAGATAAGACTCATCTCTCATCCTTTGACTTAGCGTATCACATATCATTGTCATCTTGTCTATAGGAAGTCCAAGAAATGTATGGACACCCTCCAAGGTGATCACCACCTCTATATTATCCACCTCTACCTCCCATCAAAAAGTGTTGGTCAATCATTCCCATGATCTGAAGAACATGAAATGAGATCAACACTCACTAAGATCCACCTCATCTCCATAATATCTCTAAATCCCAAGGTAACTAGTCAAGATTTATCCATGTCTGACAAATACTCCAATAAATTTGGTAGCTAGGATGCATATACTAAGTGCCAAAATATTTGATGTCTCTATAAAATATCAAAAAATAAAGGATCTATTATATCTTGATGTCATAATAATAAATACAATTCTTAAATTTTTTAGAAATTAACTAATTCTTTAGATTATTTAATTATTTTTATTATTTTTCCCTTTTCCTACTTAATCAACTTATTTGATACTAAATCAACCCTATCACAATCTTGTCATACTACATTGGCCCACTATTATTCAATGCACCTTTTTATTTCAAATGTTATTAGACTATTTAATACTAAATCAGCCCTTTTTTCAGCTTTAGCATACTATATTATCCCTTGTATACATAGTCAGCCTCCTTTAGCAAATTATATCTACCATATAATATAAACTACATTGGCCAGAGGGTACTATGTCATCCATTTCCCTATTTCTAACTAGATCAGCCCCATGCTATGTAATTGGGCATCCTAAATGATACTATATCAGCCTATTAATCTATAGTCATCCCTTTAATTTTATCTCACCCTATAAACTAAGTCAATATGGCCGAATCTATTCTTAGTTTGTAGTGAATTTTTGACTATTTACAATAAATGCCTTAGGCATTTATTGGTTCAACATTTTCTTACCTAGTACCCTATTCTACCCTTAGTCTAAATAAAAAGTTCTTAGGGTTTATTTTGGTGTCTATATTTTTATTACCATATATTTTTATATATTTAGCTTAATTTCAATTTTTTTTAAAAAAAATTTGAAATTAATGCTCTTTACCTGTGATGCACATGTTATGACTGCTATGCATCCTCCACATCATAGCTATCATATCCTCACCATGGTTTATATCTAGGCTCAAATTAGGTCTGTCTAAGCATTATTTTATAAAAATAGTAAACTAACTAATGAATTAATTTTCACCCTATTTATATTTACCATTCAAATTTATTTACATGTGAAATATTTACAACTAGATTCCATTTTTTACCATATATTTATTTATACTATCCATTTTTCTAAGCCACAAGATTTTATAAAATATTGACATAATAGAGAATCCTTTCATAATTCACATGTATTTTTTTCTAAAAATAAACTTTTTTGCTAATTTTTATAGATTTGCCTAATGTACCCCACATTAGACACCTTCACATTTATTTCACTTCATTCCTTATCTATAACATTAAGGTAAGTAAAGGTATATATTTTTCAATTATTTCCTTTCATTTATCTTATTCACTTCTTATTGAAATTTATTTAGCTTCAACATTGTGTGTTTCTATGTTATTTTTTTGAATCACCATCCCATGTTACACATGTGTGACATGTGATGAGCTTTGAGTGGGGCATATGTATACATATAATATTTTCAAACTTTATCAAATCCTAATGCTTTCTCTCTTATAGGAACCTATTGAGTCTCAATCTCTAAGTGCATGATTTAAAGGGTGCACCTAAAAAAGGGTGGTCAAACCATTGGTGCTTCACAAGATTTTTGTCCCCTATAACACCACTTTATATCTACACAACCATATCATATATAATTCCCTGATATTTTCATCCTTTATTAGACACTCCTAAAATAAATTCATCACCTTATTTAGCCTTTACCTAAGCCTAAAACATTTTTTTTACATTTTCCAAATAATTTTAGCTTGGGTCGACCCTATATTCAAATCAATATCATCACATTATGGGTTTAGGTCATCCTTGGCCAACCCAGATTAGGACCTAACTTATTTTTATCAATTAAAGATACAAGGTTGAATTATGATGACCTTGTATACTAAACTCTTAGAAACATTTAGAGTTATATTCATCTATATATACACATCCATTTCCATCATTAATGAGAGGAAATAAAAGATGAATAAGAACATTATATTGTGCATCTTCTTATCCATAAGAATAACATTCTTAGCCTTGGCATTGATCTCATATGCCTTCTTTAAAGCCTAATCATTTAGAGTTGTAGCCAAAGTTGTATATCCATTTACAACAGACATCCATACATCAAACCCTAATGAAAATAAATATGCTTACATTCTTATGCTCCAAAATGCATAGTTTGATCCATCAAAGAGAGGTGCTTTATTTGTGGAAAATCCTTCTTGAATATCCATTTATGTTCATTGTTCTAAAATGTACCTAAGCTGATTAAGCTTATTCTAAGGAACTAAGGCTCTAATACCAATTTTTGGAACACAACTATCTACTATGAGTGGGGGGGGGTGAATTAGTAGATCAACTAAAACTAGTCCTTTAAATAATTTTAATGTAGATTAAAAATATATGCAAATTAATTAAAATATGTAAGGATTAAACACACATAAATACACATGAATCCATATGTATATGTGGAAAACACATTAATAAAAAACATGATGAGAATAGCTTCTAGAATCTACTATTCTAATCTAGCCTCACTGGTAAAACTCATTGGTTACACATTTAAGGGCATCGACCCTAAGGAGACACCAATCCCCTAGTTTAAGAACACAAAATATAAGGAAGCATCAACTCCCTAACTAAGCACCAAATTAGCTTAACCTCATTGGTTATAATGTTTAAGGGAAACAACCCTATGGAGACACCAATCCCTTAATTGAACACTAACTTAGCTTGTCTGATGGCACCAACCAATCAGATCTCTATGGAGCTACAACTTCAATTTAAAAAATAAATTCATAAATGAATTTGGATCTAAATCTCTATTACAAGTCTAATTTATAACTTCTCATTCTTTACACATTATCTCTAATTGACTTTCTTCCTCTCTACCCCCCCTCTATCTCTCTCTCTCTCTCTCTATATATATATATATATTCATGTGCATCAAAAATAGAACCCATTATATGCTACAGATAGTAATGAGACCAAAAATCATGATAATAGTACATGAGTTCAAGATGTTGGAAACTTATAGTTCAAGAGATAATGAATTGAGTGCAGAATAGAGTGTGATGTGTTTGTAAACAAGTGTGAATATAGAGAAGATATAGAACCCATAATCAAATGCTTATATAAATGACATCTAGTATATATGAAAATGTTGTTGGATCTATTGATATTGCTGATTGAGCATAGTCAAGTTAAGAGAGAGAGGTAGAGAGCAAGAGAGAGATTAAGTGTGTCATATATATATGACACACTTAATCTCTCTCTTGCTCTCTACCTCTCTCTCTTAACTTGACTATGCTCAATCAGCAATATCAATAGATCCAACAACATTTTCATATATACTAGATGTCATATATATAAGCATTTGATTATGGGTTCTATATCTTCTCTATATTCACACTTGTTTACAAACACATCACACTCTATTCTGCACTCAATTCATTATTTCTTGAACTATAAGTTTCCCACATCTTGAACTCATGTACTATTATCATGATTTTTGTTCTCATTACTATTTGTAGCATATAATGGGTTCTAGTTTTGATGCACATGAATATTTACATAGATTTGATCAATTACAATAATCAATCTCATTATATAAATCATACTATATGACTTACTTTCATGTTACTTCATGTTCTTATGCTTGATTGTTAAGATGATCATATCTTTAAATATCAACCATTGATCTTAAATTTGGCACCATGATCTGATTGTCTTCATTCAAATTGCTCAACTTTAAAATACATCCATTTGACTAATATCTATTAGGGATTCTTCTCTATATTAGATCCCTAAATGCTTCCAAAATTTAACTCTTCAAGTTTAAAACACATCTATTAGATCATTTGATCCAATATCCCATGTGCCATTAGATCTTAAAACTAGTACAATCTATACTTCTACCTTTATGTTAAACATCAATATCTTTATCCCATCTTGCTATTTTATAAGTCTTTGGGACACTTACGCTTTATCAATCTTCTTGAACTTGATCAATATTTAACTCACCACTATGTGAATAAACCTCAAACACTTTATCTCATTGAGTCTACTCACTCTATTGGATCTCCTTTACACAATTGCTTGCTCATTTTTAGATCTTCTGACAAGCTTGACCATTATCTTTGCTTACCTCTCTATAATATGACACTTGGCATTAGTGCATGCCTTCTACACATTATAGTTAGTTCCTACTCTTGAGACACTTGGAAATATCACATCTCTCATTGAAATTTTGATTTTTAACTGATCCATGGATTTACTATGAAGTTCTATGATTGTGACACTTGTCACTAGCACATTTACTTGAAGGTGCCTTTAAAAATTGACTTTACTATGATTCATTGTATCTTTAGTATAATATTAAGAAATAGTCATTGATCAAGCTAGGATAAATATTAAGTGTAAAACTTTAGAAATATAAAGTATTGATCACTTCTTTGAGATAGTAATTGCTAGGGTGAAGGGGTCAATTTTACAATGATGACAAGGGCTTAAGATATAACGTAAAATATCAGGTCTTAGCTATATCTAGTCAACATCAAAATAGAAAATCCTATGAATTCCATGACTTAAACTCCTAGGGTCTAACTGAGAAACCCTATAATGTCTAAGAGTAAAGATAATTTAATTTTGGGATCATCACTCTTCATCTAAACCCATAAACCATATATCTAATATGTTCAATAAAAACCCATAAAATATCTTATATATGTTTCCTTTTAAAATTTCCATAAATGGTCTTTGTGAAATCATGACAAATTTGTAGGACCTTGTGCAGATTTGACTAAGTATGGGAACCATTTCAATATGCCTAGAAAGCTAACTTTTCACCTTCATATATTTTACTTTGATCATCTACCTATTCTAAAATTTAGACCATATAAACTAGACATGATAATGAACAAACCCATATGCTCATTTATTCATTAAGATTTCATGCATGTGAGATATAATTCCATTAATCTAATCACTCAAATTATTCTTCCATAGAGATAACTATGCCTCCAACTTTCTTGGAAGGTTAACTTTGCTTTTATACAACTCTTATCACACTTAGTTGCATGACCTACAATTTAGCACATAAGATCCTCTTACATAGGGGATTCCATCCATATATCTATTTGATCTTGAAGCCTTAATATGTGCAAGATATGACATCATAATTCTTGGGATCCCAAATTTTCTTATGCATATATTTTGTCATGCTACATCATGTGACTTTAAATTCATTACATAGAAACTAGACACAAAAATTAGCAAACCCATATGATCATTTTGTACTGACACCTCCATGTCTACAATTTATGACCTTATCAATATGCTTACTTGGCTCTGCTTGAAATCTTTTGAAAATATGGCTATGTTGGAACTTAGTGAATTTTGTCTAAATAACCAACTTTGCATCCCCATATCTTCAATTGCACTTCATCTCATGGCTTCAAATCTGGCACACACCAACTAGGGACTAATGTGATCACAACCATGTTACCAACTCCCCTAGACTCATCCACATGTGGTAATGGTGATGTAAGTAAATTCTATACTGATATTTTCCTCTATAGACCCAAAATGTCTAGATAAACAATATGAGAAAACATATGACTTTCTCTCATGCACACAAGCACTCTAAACATCCTTCACCTTTGATAAGATGCCTTGCACATATTCAAATCACCATACTCAGCCCTAAGCATAAATGACATCCATAATCTCCCTTTTGACATCAATTACATGCTCATAAGGTCCATTTCGACATCAATGACAAACAAATTTCCAATATAATTTTAGTGGGGTCATGTCACAAATGCATAACTCCATAAATACATTTTTTCATATATTTATAGATTTTAGTGGGGTCATGTCATAAGAATATGACCTCCACACTTATACATTTTCCATATTGTAGTGGGAGCATGTAATAAAGGCTTAAATTCCACACCTTCACATTTTCATAGTTTTTTAGATTATAGTGGGATCATGTCATAAGAACATGACCTCCAAAATTATACATTTAATCAGTATATCTAGACTTCAGTGGGGGAATGTCACTTCGATTAGAAACATATAAATTCCACCAATTTTGCATAGATTTGGAAAAAAGTTTATTATATTTATGACACATATAATCTAACTCAGACATATTATAGGTGCATATCACATGATATTACACCAAAAGTTACAAAATTTACTAAGTATACTACTCACTAGAATGCACCAATTAGACCAAGATGTATTTTTATTAAGCCTTTTTTTGATGTAACAGTGGGTTAATTTTATAATTTAAAGAGATTAAATAATTAAACTTCACTATATTTATATATTAGAGTGAATAAATCATCCAATCCCACCATATTTATAAGGTGAGTTTATTAAATCACTCACCTTCACCAAATTATGTATTTTCACACTTGAGTTATGTGATTAAGATATAATGATCTAAATTAACATGTCACAACTAATCTTTAAACCAAGCTGGAAACATGATACCTTCAAATGTCCCTCTTAAAATCTCTAAGGTTCAAGTCTTAAGCTTTTTCATATCTAATGTTTCATAAGGAAGTGTCTTTACCAAGTTAAAACATCAAGAGGCGACATGGTTGCATCGACACACAAATATACTCTTTCATTATTCTCTTTCTTTTCAAACATTTGAATTATTTCTAATTTTAGATTAAATGCACTAATTTACACTATGACATGCTCTTGGTTATAAGTCATACACCTTTAAAACACTCTAAGTTGTCTTAAATAAAGTAAATATGTGCTATACACACCTAGGTACACATTTATTTCCTTTAACCTAGTAATTTCATCCTTATGCATTAATAGATTGAAGGGGGGAATGTAGATAACAAAACTTAATAGCTATAACATCCCAATCTTGTACATTTGACAAATATAAATCATAGCTCTACTCTTTAGTTCTAAACATCTTTTCTACTAAAGGCTCACATTCTCCATCTCACTATACCTAAATGATTATCTCTTCATCTGATCCATATCATTTTGGTGACATAATTCTCTTGTATTTTTCATAAATCTTAAAATATAACAAACATCAATTAATGTCAATTTTATATCTATACCTATTTTCTAGCCTTTTTGACACTACTAGCCATAGAGGGACACTACCACTGATGGTAATGTCCAAACCCTTATCTAATGTCAAATAGCCAAAATTCATTCAAATTAAAAAATGATAAAAATTTATTGGTCAACCTATTTATCCTATTTAACCCTACCATGAGATGTTTTAAAAAGGTGTAGTATAAATACAAGTCTAATTTTTCTCATCTTCATCTAGAAAATACCAAGTACAAACCTATAAAAGATAAATCAATTAACTACACAAGCACTCTACTCTACCATATTTGTCCCTATTTTCATATAAATCATAGGAGCACTTATATTACAAGTTTTAATCATTTAAATAGCATCCCATAAGTGATATTTATCAAATTATAAGGTAGATAATTACATGCATCTTTATATAGTATATTTCACCCTTATACACACACTTTCCCACACATAGGAGAGAAATACATATATATGAGGCCATCCTTGGAGTATTTTCTATTTAGGTAGTGCCCACTAATAGAGGTAGCTTTGGGGAAGTTTAAAACCATGGTCCCACTTACCCATATTTTATAAACTCATTCCAGTGGTGAATAAAGTTGAAGAGCTAAGGTTTGATCAATCAATGAAGAGTGAAAAATTGTATCTCAAATATAAATACATTTGAAAAAGGTGACATTAAACCCAAAATTAATAAGTTAATCTCATATAAATTTCTTCATTATTCCATATTGGACACCTACATCATAGTTAGAAATTAGCATCAATGACACTATCTAGATCTGATAGTAGTGTCTACTAACATAGAAATACAATTTCTATAATATAATGATTGATCTATAATATTGATCCTTCATAATCTATACTTGTTTATAGTCCAAATCTTTTTGCACACACTAAAAACACTAGGTACCATTTTTATTATTTATTTTAATATCTTTAAATAGTTGTACTTACTATTTTTAGTAATCTTAGTTGTATAAATTTAGAATATTATTTATCTAAGTTTTATATTAATTTTCCTTATATATATATATATATATATATATATATATATATATATTAGTTTATCACCCTTGTGTTATAACTAATTCTATATTTCCTAACCCTAGATTACTCACATATCTAAATTTAGTGTTAAACACTAGCATCTATATATCACTAATATTGAAAATCTTGAGAAATATATTTGCAAATCCTTGAGGCACTATCCAAAATCAGCCAAATCCAAATAATGATCAAAATAATATTTCTAAATCTGAGTTTAAGTGTTAATACAAAATCAAAGTTGCATGTTGTAAAATTTTGAAATCCAAAGCTATCCATCAAATTATAGTGGAACAAAATTGAGAACACATACTCATGGTAGATATACATGTAGTTTGATCCCTCTTTGGAGTATTGGAACATAGAAAATTTTTAACCACTCAATAGGGTGTGGTTGGGGATATCTAACCCATATATACCTATTTTTAAACTTTAAACAAGTGTTTAAAGTAGATCTAGGATTTCAAGTCAAAATAAGACAAAATCAGAATATTTTCATAGGACTAAGGTGAAATAAACATCCATGATTCATATTTATATGTAAGAACACTAATCTATAGGAGAACAGATAGAAAAAATTAATAGTGATAGTTTTGATAAATAATGATAAAATAGGTTTATGTAGGTTTCTAGGCCTTTCATGTAGTGTCCTAGAAGATATTGACAATTTATTTCCGAAGTTCAACAATCATAGAGCTTACACAAAGTGTTTAAGAGGAGTGTATACATAAAACACGTAATAAATAATATAATATTAGATATGTACCTTATCCCTTAGTTTTATATATATATATATATATATATATATATATATATATATATATATATATATATATATATATATATATATATATATATATATATATATATATATATATATATATATATATCTTATCTTTCACATTCAAAATTGTATGTTGAATGTTATATCCCATGTAATCCAAATTTTGATAGTTTTGGCTTAGTTAAATCAACAAATTAAAAATAGGTTAAAAAAATAAGAAACATATATGCATTTGAATGACATTAAAATCATGGAAAAAATATAATTAATGAATAACATAGGTAACATGACCAAACAAAAGGAGTGTAGTAACAAATATATCTATATTAGGTACAAATACGAGTCTTTTCCCCAATAGATACATGATAAGATTAATGGAAATGTAGGAAATAAATGAAGAATATATTCACAATATAAATCATGGAAACATAAGTTAGTTGTGTATGATTTAAATCATGACACGAAACACAGAGTAACACATAGTAAAAAAGAAAATGAGGAAGGCAAACTAAGCATAAAGTAAGCATGCCAAACATAAAATATAAAAAAGCATAACACACATAGAATAAATGTTACACATAGAGTGTATAAAATAAAATGTGGAATAAAGTAAATGTCAAGATCAAAGTATATATAAGAACACATGGAATAAAATCAATTTAAATCTCAAATTTTTAGACATATATTTATGTACAAGACCATTTTCCATAGTGTCTTTTACCTATTTTGTCACACTTGATCCACTTGTGTATATTTAGATGTTTTTAGGAAATTTAACACCCCACATTAGTTATTTAACCCTAAATTTAAATATGTGAGGATATATATGGTTAATGAATTTAGAATAAATTTTATACAAAGATGGTGAACTAACCTAATAATTAGGCCAATTAATATAAAATTAAACAGATAGTATTTTGAATTTTTACAAATGAGATTACTAAAAATAGTAAAGTACAACTATTGATAGGAATTATAATGAATTGTAAATAAATGATACTTATCCAACTAATATATGCACATGAAATTATGACATAGAACATGTTGGCATTGGATTAAAAGATGATCCTAGAATGGTCATCAAATTTTAAAAATATTTTATATATGGCTTTGGATGCTTATGTCAAATCTGGATAGTTACATCAACACAAATGTATGGATGTGACTAATTATACCCTTTAAGGTTTTATATTACCTTTATTATAGTGTATTAAAATAATATGTACAAGTTGTCTCTTCTTTTAAAATGATCAAAACCCTAGATCTTCATCTTGAAGTGACAATGGGAAAAATGGGTTAGTGGGCTCACAATGTCAAGCTTCCCAAAAGACCCATCTATCATTGGGAACTATGTACATAAATAATAATCCAAATAAGGCCTCAAATTTATGTATTTATATACTCCACATTGGGTTTTGTGTGCATAAGGATGTAATGTGTGATAATCAAATACATGTAATGACCTAGCTTGTAGTTTCAAATATAGAGCTCACAAGATGATCTTTGAATTATTCGTACTTAAGTAAATTTTTCTCCTATGACTGATATGGAAATAGGGATAAATAGATCAAATTTTCTAACTAGAAGGCTTGACTAAATTATTCTTGGTATTATTCCTTTTGAGTTATTTATAATTTATAGGTGAGGAATGAGTGAGGGTTGGTCTTATATATATGCAATTCCATTTTTGAAATGTATTACATTAAATAATGTATTACAACATTTTGGATACATTTGTTTTGAAAATTGGATTACTTTTGAGCACTATACACTTTGTATAAAAATGGATGTTTTCATCAACACATGTGTCTGCCTAAGATGCAAGTGTCTGAAAAGCTAGAAAATAGGCATAGTTTTACAACTAGTAGTGAGCGATAATAATCAATTTTAGAGATATTTGAATAATATAGAATGCATGTCAGTGAAATAAAAATGACTAGTCTAATAGATAAGTAATTTGGTAAAAATAGATATTGAATGTGAGCCTTTTATTAGTGGGAAAGTCTAGAACTAAAAGGTAAAACCATGATAGGTATTTTCAACACGTATAATATTGAGGTACTATATAAATAATATTTGGTATCTACATTCCCCTACCTTTAATCTAGTAATAAAATTTATAGTTTACAGGAAATAAATTTGTACTTGGGTATGAATAACACACCTTGTCTTTTCATGAGCCCAACTTGAGTGATTTTCTAGAAACTGACATGAAACCAAGAGAATGTTAGAATATATAATAAATGTATGAAATATATAATTTAAATAATTTGAAATTATTTAAGTAAGAAGAGAAAGGTTAGGATTACACCTATGTGTCGATGCAACCATCTTTCCTTTGTTAATTTGATTTGAAAGGGTGCCTTATTATGAAGTATTGAAGCTAAGATCGGGATAATTCTAAACCTATAAATGCATGTGTGTGTGTGTGTGTATCTCTCTCTCTCTCTCTCTCTCTCTCTCTCTCTCTCTCTCTCTCTCTCTCTCTCTCTCTCTCTCTCTCTCTCTCTCTCTCTCTGTGTGTGTGTGTGTGTGTGTGTGTGTGTGTGTGTGTGTGTGTGTGTGTGTGTGTGTGTGTGTGTGTGTGTGTGTGTGTGTGTTGGAGGAAAAATGCATATATATGAGGATAAATGCCCCAAACCTTGGTGTGAAGGTGATTTAAAACATGATCATTGAGCTTGTTTCATCTAAATCATGCAACCCAAAATATATGTATGATCTTGTGAGTGTGATAAATAGAATCAACTCACACTATATATATGGTGAGGTTAGATGATTTAATGAAATATAACCTATAATTTTGGTAAATTTAGATGATTTAATCAAATCTAACTTATAATTTTAGTAAGATTAACTGATTTAATCAACTCAACCTTTTAAAGGTGAACCAACTACTGTAATAGATTGGCTCAATAATAATGAAAAATAGTCCATCCTAGACATGATAATAATCCATGGTAGTATTTGAAATTTAGAAAATGATTTGATTTTAAAAAATTAGGTTCCATTTCCATGGTATTACACTTCATATATGTCCCAGGCTAAAATCTAGGTATAATAACAACACCCATGTATAGAATGTTTCCACAACATGTATCTTAATCATGTAACTATGAAATATGGTGAATTTGAAATATGTGCAAGTGTGGAGGATATTTTTATATGGCATTTCCCCACTGAATCTATAAAATCTTATAACTGGTACAAATATGGAGAATATGTTTCCATAACATGCCCCCACTCTAATATGGAAATGATAGGTACTGAATAAGTGTGGAGGTCATGATTTTTTGGCATACCCCCACTAATATGCCTCCATTTTTTAGGCAAGTTAAATATAATCTAGTAGTTACCTTACCTCAAAAGGATAAGATAATTACATAAGTTGTGTATGGATCATGTAGCATATATGAGTAACATGTTTAGGTAGATATCACATTTAGGTAAATAGTCTATGATTATATCAAGTCCTGATATGTACCTAGGGATATGATATATTAATGTATATGAGTTGATGGAGATGCCAACATGTGGCACACATCCCCTTAGTTATTTGGGTAAAATATATTAGGATAATGGAGAAACTTGTGGAATTAGTACATTGGGTAATGGTCGGCCTACATTGGGATTAGGAGGCTACCTAACCATTGGTTAGATAGATGTCTATATAAAGGAGATGATTATCATGATAAAGATATTAAGTAAGCATTGTGTCTTCTATTGTAAGAGGATATTGGAGGTTGTACCCTCGAAGAGACATTGTGGAGTTATTCCTTCCTAAATGAGTATTATATGGTGTTTCCCCACCTTAAGGGTATTTCTACATATATTGAATATTTGAATCATATCAAGTGGTATTAGAGCTTCGATTTGGGCAATTTGTATGGAGTGAAACCATAGATTTTTTGAATCATCAATATATTTTTATTGGTTGTGAATTTTTCCACAATTTTTGTAATGGATATGGAGAATATTTTAGATAAGTTACAGTAAAAAAATCAAGATTTTTTTATTAGTTTTGAGAGATTTATTGCTATTTTAGAGTTTATACTAATTTTAATATATATACCTAAATATAGGTAATTTTTATTGTAAATTTTTAATGGAGATGTAATAATATATAAGATAATTAGAGTCGAATTTTAAGAATTGTTTTAGTTGTTTTGAGTGATTTTTTTGATTTTATGGGTTTTCATATATTCAATCTATAGGTCGAAATTTGTGACATTTTTTCAAAAAAATTTGAATGACATTCCAATATCATAAGAGGAAGATACATTAAAAATTTGGGACCTTTTGGATGAGTTTTTTTATGAGTTATTAAAATTTTAGGGTTTTATGAACCCTAATTTTTTTTGTGGATCATGAAGTTGAAAAAAATTTCAGGGGAAGATGATGTTGATGCTAGAAAATGGTGGCTCATTTTTAAGGAGAATAATACTAAATAAAATTTATGGAAAATAGAATTATCTCTTTCTTTGTTTGGGCCTACACAAAATTGGTGGTTTAATCAATTGAGCTTTTCATAAAAGTATTCTTCATAAGAAACAATGGAACAAATCTTCCTAGATCGATGGGATATAAAAGAAAAAGAGGATGGGATATAATAATAATAATAATAATAATAATAATAATAATAATAATAATAATAATAATAATAATAATAATAATAATAATAATAATAATAATAATAATAATGTTCAAATAATTTGGCTCCAAATAAAGCTGAGTCAAAATTTCAATTTCATGGATGCATTCAAAATAAGAAGGTGGTTGTGTCCATAAACCTTACCAGCAAGTATAACTTCATTAACATGAATGTGTCTAAGCATCTACATGTTCAAGCAAATAATATCAAGGAGGTTCAAGTAGATGGTAATAATGTTTCAATTTTTGAAGATTTGAAGCTCATTATGGAAAAATATGTTTTGCATTCATATTATTATGCTTTGGATATGGATGATGTGGATATAGTTCTTAGATATCCTTTATACACTTTGGTAACAATGAATATTAATGTTCAAAAAAAGTTCATGAACTTTTGATATTGGAAAAATAAGATCACTTTACAAGATATCATAGTTAAAAAGGCACCAATAAAAATCTAGGTAGATCATGAGGATGAGATTGAAATAGGTGATGAAGATCATGATGAAGATTTAGATGATATAGATAAGAACACACTAAAAATATAAATGAACACTTCATCTACTAAAGAGATAAAGAATGGAAAGGTGGAAGAAGTAGAAGTAAAGGTGGATAAAGTCAAAATATTAGAAAAAGTTGAGGTATATAGACACCCACATCATCATGAGAGGAAACAATCATGGAACCAGGTGAGGAAGTGTCATAACAACAATCATTTTGTTTATACAAGAGAAAAAAATTCCAATTATTATTGATATGTATTGAATTCAAAGAAAAAATATTATGGCACATGGAATGAATGGGGAAATCACTATGATTATGCATGGAAGAATACCTACTATGGTCATGGGTGGAATCAGAGTAGCATATTAGAATATGGTACATGGAATAGAAAGAGGAATAATTATGATTGGACACAAAAGTAGTATAATTATGATCATGAATAAAATTATAGGAGCATAATGGAATTTAGAAAAAATCTTGGAGAGATATCACCTACCAAGATCACATATGGATGGCTAGATGATCGAGATTGGAGACAAGTGTGCAATGATTTGAAGCACACTCATTATTTGGTTTCTTCCTATGTTTTGGGGATGAAACATGTCAAGGAGGGAAGTAATGCTATGTACCTATATGTACCTAGGGATATGATATATTAATGTATATGGGTTGATGAAGATGATGACATGTGGCACACATCCCCTTAGTTATTTGGATATAATATATTGAGATAATAGAGTAACTTGTGGAATTAGTACATTGGGTAATGGTCAGCCTACATTGGGATTAGGAGGTTACCCATCCATTGGTTAGATAGATGTCTATATAAAGGAGATGATTATCATGGTAAAGATATCAAGTAAGAATTGAGTCTTCTATTGTAAGAGGATATTGGAGGTTGTCCCCTCGAAGAGACATTATGGAGTTATTCCTTCCTAAAGGAGTATTATATAGTGTTGCCCCAACTTAAGGGTATTTATGCATATATTGAATATTTGAATCATATCAAGATAATATCAAGTCCTAAGATGCATGATATAGATCATGGAAACATATATAATGTAACATTAAAATCTTAGCAAGAAATCAAACACACATGCAAGAGAACTCAAAATCAAAGAAAAAGGAAATGGTCCAAGGAGATATCATACAAGGGGCATGTTCAAATTCTAGGAATTAAGAGTACATGACTTATTCAAATGTCCATAAAGCATATAAATGTCATAATCAAATGTCCACACACAACATAGAGTGAAATATTTGAATGTCCACATAGGCAAACAAAGGCACATGGGTCACAATCAATGGATCAGATTCAAATCCTCAAACAAGAAATACGATGAAATGTAATAGTGAGCAAGGAATACAGTCAAGGAAGTGCATGAATAAAATCATGAAATATATGAAACCAACATGAACATAACATACTAGTTCCTAAACATATATGTTTAAAAAACATTAAGTACATATCATATCAAGTACATTGTTAAATATATAAACATGGATATACACATGTGTAGTATATAAGATTAAACATGATAATACAAAGTGATCATAGAATAATATAACATGGGTGTATCATGATAAAATAAGTAGATTCCTCAATTTACTTAATATATGAGTAGAGGGAAGGCCAAACATATCTATATACATATATCTTGTGTTTGGTTATGCTTTTATCACACTCAAATGAAGTGTGAAACACATGTGTACATAGGAAAAGAATGATATGCTATCTACTAACATTGATAAAACAACATATGTATAACTAGTACAGATAGTAATATGTTAATTTTTTTGGTATTTATTTATTTGAATGTTTTTATATTTTTTAAATATTTTATTTTTTATTTATTTTTTTTAAAGGTAAAGTCTATCCAATTATCCCAACTAAAATATGATCATCTAGAAGTGTTCTAAAATCTGAATATGGTATATCAAACTAGTGGTACTAATGAGGAGCATGTATATGTCTAATATCTAGTGATGCATGATATGTCATGATTTACATATGTGTCATATGACCCTATGTTTGCAAAGAGGTAATAAATGGAGTAAGAGTGTATGCAACCCATTATTTTGTGTTCTATAGTGTATTTGATGTAGTAATAATAGGAACATGTGCTAGTTACTTTGGATAAGTAAGTATGTTATGTAGTAGTATATTATTATTCTATGGAATCCATTATGTATTTATGATTTAATGGCCTCTCAAATATGGGTCACCTAGGAAAGCGGATTGCCTATTTTATACCCTTTCAATTTCATGAGTTATTCAAGTAACGTCACAAAAGACTCCTACAGTTTCAATAGGGTTGTGAGTTTCTTCCAAAACAAGATAAACCTATTAAAAATTTTCCCTATTTTTAAAAAAATATCTAGCATATTAAATCACATTTTTTAATAGATTAATATAAAACAAGGTCAAATAGGCTACTTTTATTTGAGTTCACAAGTAATGCATAAAAAGATTGGTAAAGTTTAGCATTGTTAGTGGAGATTTTTTTATTGTTTTTTATAAAAATAATATATTGTGGAAAATATTTAAAGAGGAACTATTATACATATTTTCATTTGTTCACATTGTGTAATCATCTTGGATGAATTTTCAATTGAGCTTGACATACTCACCTAGTCTTACAAATCATGTCTTTTTGACATTTGCACTTGTTGCTATAGATGCATTCTTAGTTGTACTTAATGTCTTTTAAATGTGCATTAGTTGAAAAAAATAGGGGAGGTTAACCATTTCATAGTTTATAGGGAGTTTAATTTATTCCAAAGTTACTCTTTATTTATACTTATACTTTCATTTGTATAACAATAATAACTTGCACTACTAATACAACTCAACTCATCATTAAAATAAATTCAAACTTAATCAATCTAGTAACTCCCTTTAACTATCATGAATGGAAAATTAAGATGGTAATAATTATAAGGATTAATGGTTTGTATAAGATAACCATGGGTGATGAAATTGAACATAGCATAGATGCAAATAAATTTAAGTGGTATAACCATAGCAATCAAGGCTATGGGCTATTATCTCTTTCTGTAGCACTTGATATCCTATTTCACTTAGAGTCTACGAAATGACCTCATGATGTATGGACCTATATAGGTAAACTATTTGGGGATAAATATGTGATAAGAGGTCACAATCTTGGGAATTAACTCATTAGTATAAGTCCTTACAACTTTGACACCCTTCAAGATTTCTTCATGAAGTTCAAGTCATTGAGATTGTAGTTAAAATATTATGGGATAAAGAAAGAAGATGACTAACTTATTTTTTATAAAATCTCTAAACTAGGTCTTGACTATTCAATATTTGTCTCTAATTTCCATGCTAATAAAAGTGTTTTAGGTGCTACATGGAAAATTCCCTTTTTAGATGATTTTATTGCCAACTTAACTAGAGAATTACAAGTTGATCCATATGGGCACATTGAATTCCACAAAACCTCAAGCCCTAATTGTTGTGAATGGGAAATAAAATAATTCAAATGAAGAGAAAATAAGAATAATAATGATCAAGATAAGAATAAATAATAAACCTATACCAAAACCAACACAATAGCCTTCTCTTCCAATGATAATCCTAAGAAAGAGAAGGTTGAGTGTGCCTACTATAAGAAAAATGGGAATGATTAAAATAAGTGCATGAAGAAGTAAATAGATCACCTAAATCATCTCCTAGATAATAACATCATAGGTGTTCTTGATTCCATCAAGAAAAATTTATCTTCCTAAGATTCTACTAAGGCAAAGGGTAAGGGGAAATAGAAAGAAAAGGGAAAGGATATTGTAACAATTTCATCTTCAATATCTTCATGGGTTATTGACTTGGGTATGTCTCACCACATGGGATCTTTTAGAGATCTAGATTACACCCTAGCAAGAGGTATGAGTGTTTGGGTACTACTTCCAAATCTAGTTCAACATGAGACTAACCCTAGGTTATGGGTATCCTATAATGGGGTTAGAACTCTAGGATTTTTAATGAGGCTAGCTCCTCTAATTCAACATTTTAGCTCATTCCAACTACTAAAACCTACTAATGACCATGGAAAATGGGGAGAGGGATAACATGAAAGTGGAAACATAAGATAAAGATGATGATGCACCTAGATTATGGATGATCCACTCTTAAGCTCAGACTCTTTAACATAATAAAACAAGTAGAAGATTAGATCTAGGATTCCAAATATCTATCATACATCAATGTTTCATGAAGAGGTTCACAAAATGATCACAAGCTAAGGGAAATGATGGAGAGGTCTAATGAAAGACACTAACTAGTCATAGAATCCACATGTAAGCTTCAATCAAGAGATGTGGAACTCTAAACATGACCTGGCATAACCAGATGAAATAGTAACTAGGTGAGATCATGACTTGAAAAGGGAGATATTTCTTACACATATGCAAATATGACATGTACACACTATACTAGAATAATTAAAAATAATGAAATATGAAAAAAATAGTCTTGTATTCATTTCAAGTGGTTAAAAACTCCATTTTGGCAGAGTTTAGTCATGCCCAAGAGAGGGAGTAGAGTGATACCAAGAACATCATAGAGGATCTATTTTTTGGTTTAAAATCCTTTATATATAGTTGAGAGAGAGAGAGAGAGAGAGAGAGAGAGAGAGAGAGAGAGAGAGAGAGAGAGAGAGAGAGAGAGAGAGAGATGGGAACCATGCATTGAAGAGTGGAGATATAATCATCATAATAAAGAAGTGAGGTTGTAGCTCATTGATTGCTTTCTAGATGCATGTTTTGATGAATAAATGGATCTCCTTTTGTCCCAATAATCCTCAATCCCCTCTCATTGGCTAAGAGATCCCACTACAAGATAAGGGATTGTTTTACACAATGGAAAAGTTTATTTGAGAAAAATCAATGCTCTTAACTACTTATCAAACTACCAATTCACCACATTGGGACCTTAATCCCACTTGACATGTTCATGAGGATAAAATCCTTGAATCCTACAAAATGATAGTGCCATGCCAAGAATGGAAGTTACTACCTACTTTGTTAATGATGGAACCGCATTGATAGATGAGCCCATTTACATTAAACACATATTTTCTCCATTTCCATATCTAGATTATAATTTCATCTATAGATGGAAAACCAATCTAACTTTATTGGTTTTCCTATAGTCTTTATATTAATGTAGACCTATAGACTATATAACCTTTTTTATAGATCCAAATAGGTCCAAAAGACCCAATATATACTTGTAGGAGCTAGGAATTCACCATATTCATGGATTCTTCTTAGAAATGATGAACATAACTATATAAATAACCCTACATGATATAAATTTATGAACTAGAGGTCTGTATTTAGAATTAATGGTGGTTCCATATGCTCTTGATCACCTTATCTAAATCAAAGTGTCCCTTTAATGGAATTAGATTAAGCCTTAATAAGGATAACATGATCCTTCAAGACCTATTTTCTTCCATAAAAAATGGTTTCTCCACTTTTGTCAAAATTTATGGGCTCACCTTTGTTCTAATTAGCTGTCGATCTCTGACTCAGCTCATTGACATATTGACATATCTCACACCTTTGATCCTACTTAGTATGAATGACTATAAGTTATTAATATTACCTTTGACTTGTCAAATATAACCAAGATTATGCCACATGTCAATCCCACATTTGATTTTAGGACACACTATTAGTCTGTCAGCTCATGCGCTTATTCCACATGTCAACCTCTTAAGTTCCTTGACTAATTGACTCATCTTGTACTACTAGATCAAGATGTACAATGTAATGTGGACTATTAGATCTACTAGGACCCAATATTTAAAAAATAATAACTATTTCATGATCTTAAATTTGACATCCATGCTCATGTTAAATGGTGTTCATGTGATCATCATTGGCATTCATTCAACCATAAAATTTAAGATCAAAATGATTTGTTTTAATTGATCTTAAACTTGATGTTAGTGAAAATGTCTTATGTTGTAGGTCCATCTTTAGAAGCTTATAACTTGACCCAGAAAGCTTGCACATACTTGAAACTTTTAGAGAATGTTCTTGGTATGTAGAACTAAAATTATGTATGATCTACTAATTTCCAAGGCTTTTTGAGAATAATATATAATGTGCAAGTATGTTGGTTCATTCATGTTTGAAAGATGTCCTAGTGATAGTTTGGTCCTTAGATTTGAATAATTCATTCTTTAATCAATCCTTCAAGGTTCTGATGGATTGTTGAGGTTTATTTAACTTGGTCCATGCTTCTAAATGCTCAAAACATATGAGAACATGCTTGGCTCCCTCTATTTGCAATTTTATACATGTTTCATAGCCTTTAATCCATTACTTCATCAAACCATGTAAAATATTAATATGTGGGAAAAATATGTCCAACATATTTGGTGACTCATAGGGCTTGCATGCCTATCTATGCAATAGAACCCAGACCATGTGCCTAGTCTAGTCTATTGGTCATGGAGTCTCTATTTGTGTCCAACACATTTGACTTAGATCTAATGCTGGTTACCAATATTTCTCTAACCTATTTTGAAACAATACACTTACCCCAAAAAGGGCAAAATAAAATAGAGTACCCAAGGTACTTATTTAAGGAAAACTAACCTAGAAAAAAAAGGGACAGTAAACAAATGTGCCAAAAACAACACTTAGAGGAATTTGAATAAAACTATCCTAATATATATATATATATATATATATATAGCTTAAAACTATGTGTACATTTCCTCCTAAATCAAAAGTAAAGTTTGAAAATTTTCTTGTATCATGAGATGAGGGATTTAATAAGGCATGTAACTTATTAACCCTTTATCTCTATGCCTAACTCTTCTTTATTGTATCTACCAATTTCATTGGCATGATGATCAATGAGAACTAGGTAGTTTGAAATAGGTCATCTATGTGCATCCGAAAAATCTCAACTTCTTCATATGGTTCCTCCAATATGACCTCTAATGGTGGTTCAAAATGGCATACCTCTTTGATTTCCATGGTGTCCTCGATAAGATTAAGATTCTTATTTAGTTCAAGTTCTTCAGGCTCATCAAGGAGATCTACATATCTTACCCAATCTTGGTCATTATCCTCCATAGGAATCTCTTTTTCCACCTTCTTAAACACTTGATCCTTATCTTGACAAAGATATTTAATAAGATATATCTCAATCTCACCCTTGTATACCATTTGTACCAATCTCTCATGAAGACCAACCTTCTCATTTTTCTTAGGCATTTCTAGAGTAGCACTATTTTATTAGAGCTCTAAAACATAAATGGAATCCTCAGATGGAGATTCAACCTATTACACTATCTTATCATCCAAGTCTACCATCTTGAGCTCATCAATATCACTCATGAAATCATGGTATAACTACTGACAATGGTATTATTACTATTGGATCTCATCTCTACCTTGCACTTATTCATGTAATTCATCTTCTTTGACATTATGAAATAATGAAACATGCTTTCTCTTGCCAATTGGTGTTACAATAATGATATCCTCTTCTAGACCTAATAATTCATCATTATTAGTTATGAGTTTAACATGGAGTTCACTACTTACCTCTTCAAGGAGTGGTATAGGGTATTCTTGGGATGACTCCAAGAGAGATGAGACATATGTGGCACCTCTCTAGTCTAGTTGCTTGCTTTTGATAGTCATTTCCTCCTCCTTCTACATTCTTATTTGGATGGATTTCCATGATGGAAATGACCTATATTATTGAAGAGAGAGGGATGTGGGTTGAATAACTTTGGATTTTATTGACTAGATAACTTGGTTCTAAGATGGGAAAGATAGAGATCCTTCTTTACCTTATTGATTCTAGTTATCCTCATCTTTCCTTGTCTTCAAATCTAACTCTCTAATATACTTATCAATATTCTCTTAGAATATCTCCTATTTAAGGTGGTCAATGGCTTTATAAAGATAAGGACCATAATAATATTCCCAAGGAGGGATGAGAGAGGTTTGCATAGGTTAATATCCTAATTTACCTAGGCTCTCAAATCTAGACTTGATTTTTTTGTCCCACCACATAACCTCACTAATTGGTTCCATCTTGGAACCTTGAAGGACTTTATAAGGGGTTCTCGAGAAAGAATAGAGTTTGGGATAACAAACTTAGGTTGTTTCACAACAATCTCATTATTTCTTTGACATCTCTCTTGGATAGATCTCCAAGAAGGGAAGTTATAAGGAACACATTAAGAACATGAATACTAAAAAGGGCACTTGGAATGGTCTCTTTAGAAGAAATGGGTGACACATAAGAAGGCTGAGGTAGTGTATATGTGGGCACATGAGATTGGTAAGGTTGGACCTATTATTCCTCAAGGGATTTTAACTTATCCTTAATTATCTAAATATAACCACCTACATCCATCATCTCACCTATGAGATTGTTCCAATTTTATCTCTCAATAGGTTCCCATTCTCCTTTTACTTGTTGAAATGACTCTCTCACATAATACTTTTGTGAGAAAAATTTCTAGTGCATGATTGTCAAGGCTTATTAAAGTTTGCCTAAGTGCTAAAATGGATGACTCATGATAGGGTTGATGAGGAGCAGTGTTATGATAGACTTTCTATCCATAGGAAGGATCAAGGTAGTACTCTTGTATATATGGATCATGAAGAACTTGAAAATTTTCCTCATGGCTTTGATAAGATTCTTGATAAGGATAATAAGGGTCATATGGATTATGAGCATCATATTGGGGCTATTGATAAGTAGGTGAATAATAGTAGTATTCATTATATTTGTTCATATTGACCTCATATATCAAATGAGATGAAAAAAATGATTGAGTTATTTAATGGGACATACTTGGTCTGCTTATAACCAAAAGCTTGATTTAGAGTTGCTATTGGTGTTAGTTGCTTGCTTCCAAAAGCTGATCAGAGGAAAAATGCACCAAGATCTTTCCACTCTTTTAGACCTTGTCTTATTAGGTGTGCCAAAGCTATTGGAGATCTAAATATACCCTAAAGGTAGGAGTGTTTAGGTCCTTTTTCCAAATCTATCTCAACATCAAATTAAGCCTAAGTTGTCGATATCCTATAATGGGGTCACACCTATAGGATTTTTAATGAGGCTAGCTCCTCTAATGTAACATTTTAGCTTTTTCCCACTACTAAAACCTAATAATGACTATGGAAAAGGGGGAGGGAGATAACATGAAAATATAAACCTAAGCTAAAAATGGTGATGCACTAGTTTATGGTTGATCCACTCTTAATCTCAAACTCTTTAACACTAATGAAAAAATCAAAAGACTAGATCTAGGATTCTAAATATATTTCATACATCAGTGTTTCATGAAGAGGTTCACCAAATGAACATAAGATGAGGGAAATTATGGAAAGGTCTAATGCAAGACACTAACTAGTCATAGTATCCACATGCATGCTTCAATCAACAGATGTAGAACACTAAATATGACTTGCATAACCAAATGAACTAGTAATTAGGTGAGATCATGACTTGACAAGGGAGATATCTCTACCACTTATGAAAATATGACATATACACACTATACAAGAATAATTAAATCTAAAAAAATAGTCTTGTATTTATCTTAAGAGGTTATAAGCTCCATCTTGGTAGAGTTTAGTCATGTCTAAGAGAGGAAATAGAGTGATATTAAGACGATCAGAGAGGATACATTTTTTGGCTCAAAAGCCTCTATATATAGCTAAAAGAGAGATATGGGAACCATACATTAGAGAGTGGAAAGACAATCATCATGATCAAGAAGTGAGGTGGAAACTCATTGATTACTTTTTAGATGTGTTCTTTGATCAAATAATGGATCTCCTTTTATATCAATAATCCTTGATCCCCTCTCATTGGTTGAGATATCCCACTAGAAGATAAGGGATTGTTCTACATGGTGAAAAAGTCTATTTGAGTATAATAAATGATCTTAACTTCTTATCCAACTACCAGTTCACCACCTTGGGACCTTAAGCCCACTTGACATGTTCATGAGGATCAAATCCTCAAATCCTAGAAAGTAGTAGTGCCACGCCATTAATGGTGATTAGATCCTACTTTGTTGATGATGGAGCCATGCTGATAGATTAACCCCTTTGAATTAAAAACATATCTTCTCCATTTCCATATTTAGATCATAGGTTCATCAATAGATGGAAAACCAATATAAGGTTATTGGTTCTCATATAGTCTTTAAATTAATGTAGACTTATAAACTATACAACACTTTTTTTAGATCTAAATAGGTCTAAAATACCCAATTTATACTTGTAAGAACCAAGACTTCACCATATTCATGGATCCTTCTTAGAAAAGGTGAACATAATTACAAAAATAACCCTACACAATACAAATTTATGAAATAGAGGTTTGTATTTAGCCTTAATGGTAGTCCCATATGTTATTTATCACCTTTTCTACATTAGTGTGTCTCTTTAATGCCATTGGATCAAGTCTCAATGGTGACAGGGTGATCCTATAAGACTTATTTGCTTCCATTAAAAATGGCTTATCTACTTCCATCAAAACTCTCGAGATCACCTTTGTTCTAATTGGTTATTGATCTCTGACTCAAATCATTGACATATTGACCTATCTCATACCATTAATCTTGCTTGATGTGAATGACCATGAGTCTTTGATCTTAATCTTGACTTGTCAACTCTATCTAAGCTTATGCCATGTGGTAGTCTCACATTTGATTTTAGGATCCACTATCAGTCTACTACCTCATGTGTTTATTCCATGTGCCAACCTCTCAAGATCCTTGACTATTTGACTGATCCCACATTGTTAGATCAAGATGTACGATGTAAAGTAAACTATTATATCTATTAGGACCCACTATTTTAAAACCAATAGCTATTTCATGAGATTAAATTTGATGTTCATGAACCTATCAAATGATGTTCATATAACCATCATTAATGTTTAAGTAACCCTAAAATTTAAGCTCAAAAATATTTTTTTTATCAAGTTTAAACTTGATGTTAGTATGAATTAAAAGCTTATAAACTTGAGAAAGAAAGCTCTCATGGACTTGAAACTTTTAGAGCATGTTCTTGGCATGTAGAACTATAATTTCACATGATCTAATAGTTCATGGGGATTTCTAAGTATAATATAAAATGTGTATGTACATTGGTTTGTTTATATTTAGAAGACATCCTAATGATGGTCTAGTCCTTAAATTTTCACAATTCATTCTTTGATCAATATTTCAAGGTTTTGATGGATTCTTAAGGTTTTTGTAACCTAGTCCATGCTTCTAAATTCTTAAGACATATGAGAACCTACTTGGATCCTTCCATTTGAAATATTAGACTTGTTTCAAAGGCTTTTGATCCATTGCTTCATCAAACCATTTAAAAGCTTCATATGTTGGCCAAATATGGCCAATATGCTCTTCACTAGTTGAGTTTTCTTCCTTAGAGACTTGTAGCATGTCTTCCATCAATTTGGGTGATGACACTTCTATACCGGTTATAGGGAGAGGGTATATTGAAATGAAAGGAAGAACATTCAATATTATTTAAATGTCCCTTATCTTTCAACCAATTTCCTATTAGTGTATCAAATCACTCATATTAACAAAGGTATGAGGGTTGAGTTTTTATCATATTTAGTTATCATTAGTGTGTTACATAGTGATTCTATAGTGGTAGTTGGTAGGGTAAATCACCAAGATAGGCTATACACCTTCTCACATTTTGCATTTAGTTCTTATCTAACTGCATTATTAACTCATTTAGATGGAGTTAGAAAATTATGTCATGAGTGGTTTAGCCACCTTAACTACCACTATCTTAAACAAATTATCAAAAATAAAATAGTCATAGGCTTTCCTTAAGTCCAATTTTCTAAGGTAATTTATAAGATTTTCTCTCTTTGAAATCATTTCAAAGCAAAATTTTACAAAGGAAAAGCTTAGAGGGTTTCACTAGCATTGGATTTAGTACATAATGATGTATCTGGGCTTTTTTCCTATCTATATTTTATAAGGGCTAAGTACATTCTCACTTTAATGAATGATTTATATAGATATACATGGGTATACTTAAGTAAAAGTCTAAAGTGTCTGAATATTTTTAAGAAATCAAGGCACCTGTTGAGAAATAATCTTCAAAATCCATCAAGTTTCCTCAAATTGATAATGGTAGTGTTTATGTCAATAATAGATTTGATAAGTTTTGCATGACATATGGGATTGATTTATATCAGATATTTACATATAGTCTTTTATAAAATAGAGTTGCATAATTCAAGAAATTATCCTTGAAAGAGATGGTTATTTGTATGATTCACTATAAATCCTTGGCACATTAGTATTGGGATGAAACCCTTAATTGTGATTTTTATATTTAAAATAGGGTTCCTCCTAAATATTTGAAAGGCATAAAACCATTTTAAGGTTGGAATGGAAGGAAACCTAAAGTTGAGCACTTTAGGGTTTTTTATTTTTAGTTATGTCACATATACCTAAGAATATACATAAAGTTATGAAACTTCATGCCAAGCCTTTCATATTTGTAGGTTATCCAGATGGTGTCAAGGGATACCACCTTATACATCTAGCCACACATGAGTTATTCATAGAGATAATTGTTCAATTTTAGGAGAGTCCCAAATAATCAACACTTAACACTTATTCTCTTTCATTAGATTCACTTAGACTTAATGATTCTTCTTCTAACTTGGATCGTCTAGAATAGGTTCCTAAGCCAAGATCTTCTTCTTTTTATTATAGTTGTGATAGAGAGGGTAGTGATGGAGAGTCTTATAATTCCACCTTTAATCAATTTTTAGAGGATGAAGAATCAACACCTGACTCACCCACTTCTAAGATCCATTGGGATAGATAAACACTTTAGAGTGTAGACATTTGGGTAGGGGATCCAATAGATGATAGACATACTTAGGTTGATTATTAGAGTGGTTTACATGCCTTATTTTCTTTATTTTTGGATCCACAAACATTTTAAGAGGTTTTAGACATACCTAAGTAGGATAGTGATATGTAGGAAGAATATTCTTCCTTAATCAAAAATCACAATTGGGATTTGACTTTACTTCCTAATGGAAGGAATATGGTTTGATGTAGGTGGATATAATCAAGTTTAAAATAGATGTGTTAGTTGATAATTACAAGATGATACTAGTTTTAAAATGTTTATCATATGTAGATGGCATTAACTATTCATATACCTTTGCACCTATTGTAAATATGACTTCAATCTGACTCACACTAGCTACAGCTACATCACATGGTTGGGATTTGCACTATATGGATGTGAAGAGTGCCTTTCTTCATAGAGACCTTGATGAGGAGATCTACATAGAGAAGTTGTCTAGGTTTATTCAATATTTATCCTTAATTTTCAAACTTACGAAATCCATTTATGGCCTCAAACAGGTCCCTAGGTCTTGGTATGCTAAGATGGATTCCTTCCTCCTTACTTTAGGTTTTACCAGGTGTCATTTAGACCCCATTGTATACTTATTATAGTAGGATGATTCTTTACTAATATTGGTCCTTTATGTTGATGATTTTTTTATCATTTGGATTTCTTCATCATTTATTATAGTGGTGAAAATATCTCTACAAAACATATTTAACATGATAGACTTGGAATTATTCATTACATTCTTTTCATCAAGATTTCAAAGTTTGATTTAGGGATTTCAATTAAACAACCAAATTATCCTCTCAATATTTTGGCTCAATTTCACATGTCTTAATGTAAACCATATATGACTCCCTTTATATTAAGATTCAATCTTGAGGTTGACTATTCTACACCTTTGGTCAATGCCATTCAATATTAACATCTTGATGGTAGCCTTATTTATTTGACTCATACTAGGCATGATATTTCATATGGAGTGGGAATTGTCTATGAAATAATGCAATAACACCATGAAATGTATTGGAAATCAGCTAAGAAGATATTACACTACATTAAGAAATCTTATAGATTTGGGATTCATTATAAATTTGTCATAGAGGTTGACTTGGTTGGTTTTATAGATTCAAATTGGGTAGGCAATAATAAGAATTGTAAGTCCAATTCATGTTATAATTTTTATTTGGGTTATGGTCGTATCATTTGGTCTAGTAATAAGAATTTTTTTATTACTATATCATCCACAAATGCAAAGTACATGAGAGTTGTTAATATATATATTGAGGATATTTGGCTTAAGAAGATTCTATCTGAGTTTGGAATTCTATTTAGTTATCCCACCATATTTGGCTTAAGAAGATTCTATCTGAGTATGTTGGAAGAATAATGACTTATATGGGGGTTAATTATTCTTCAAAACTTTTCATTAAATTCTACTTAATCATATATAAACCATTCTAACAAACATGTTCATCTTAACAAGCATAACCACCAAATCATAAAAGCTTGAAACATAAGAACATAAAATATATGTGGGAAACCCTTAAAGGTAATAAAATTAATATATGAATTAAATTTAATATATTAATATAAGAAAAACATCAATATTTATTTAATTACCCACCTAACATGGAGCACTAACCCAAACTAGCTCAATACCAACTCAACTAGGTTTTAGAAAGCACACACTTGCAAGAAGGAACCAACCCCCTAGATAAATAAAAAATAAATCATCAAAATAATACACTTTATCACCTTAAAAACACCTTTTTTATTATATAATATATTATGATCTTCATCCTCATCTCTTCACTCACTTCTATCCCTCTCAAATTGGTTTCTTTCCCTCTTCACTCAACTATCCCTCTTCATGGATTGATTAAGTATTTTGACCTTGATCCTCATATGTATAACCTATATTATATATTAATGACACTTATATAATAGTATAAATTACCTAATTATACTCACCAATGATATATATCATTCACTTATCCTCTGCACTCTCACTAAACACTCTCAACTAGGCCTAAATTGCCTAGCTTTTATACAAATCACTTGATCATATCCTTTTTAATCTGCCATACATTAAAATCACTTAGCTTAAACATTAATAGGTCTTATAATATTAAAATAACATTATTTAATCATTAATATATCAATAAATTAGGTCAACCATAGCTCAATAATCCCTTATTCCTATTTTAGGCTTTATGGAGACCTAATAGGCCTTCTTAACAACACGTTACCGTTTGATATTTATTGAAACATATCAAAACAACTCAAATGGTAGGAAAAAATCATAATAAACTCAAATATAACTTATATCTTCAAATTAGGTCCTTAACACCTTTTAGGTCCAACCACCACTTGAACCCTTTTTCTCAAAACACTATTCATAAAAGGCATGCGCATATACATAAAATTTGTCTTGAACAACTGAGGTATACACATGATTTTAAAAAAATATATTGTAAAAAATTAAATATTTTTAAACCTCATGACCTTAGGTTCATAAAAAACTTCATCAAATGCTTCAACTCATGGCATACAAGCTCAAACTCTTCTTTGCAATGTGCTCACTTAGAACTGCCAATTGACTTCAAAACATAGTCAAAGAAACATGAAATTTTGACACCCAATTGAATGATTTAAAAGGATTTAAATATATTAAAAATATATTATACCATACTTATAATAACCTTAAATAATTATATCATGAGATCTAATGAAAATTATTGGTCTTATAGACCAATTTGTTGATCTTCTTTTTCACAGACTCCACTTAACCAGATAAGCCATTTTGGCCTCAATGTTTCAACCTCTTTCACTGACTTTCAAGATTTATAAAATAATGTATAGATTATTAAATTCACAAATAACATCATAATTTACTTCAATTCATCAATCTTACATGAAAACACATCAAGAATCATCTTCTCACTTCTACCTATTTTTTTTCATTGTTTGCATCATAAGGTCTATTAGTGATTGGCCAACATCGATCACCAAATTTACACACATAAGATATACAACCTATCTATAAAAATTCATGAACAAAATATACAAGTCTCACACTTTTATCTTATTCCACTTAGCATCTTTGATTCGATCAACTTTTCTTGCTACAATAAATCTTTAAAAAATAAGCACTTTCTTATAAGGTTTGTTCACTCACATAAGAAACCAATCACACCTAGAGATGCCTGGGAGAATTGACTTAAAAATTCAATTTATAAATTATCCATAACAAATAATTATAATATCTTTTGATAAATATCTTCAACATCAATTCATTTTTAGGGTTCAATGAGGGTTTAAACCATCTTCCAGTCTTAACGATCATTCATAAAACTTAGCTCCTCTTTCCAAAAACCAATGCTTAAAACATTAAGATATAACCCTTCCTCATCTACCATTAATAGATTATATTCTCATGTAAACTATTCAAATGTTGATGATAACTTGAAAAACCTTCTTGGGTAGACAAGTATTCATTCTATGCATTTGAGAAACATTGAAACACTTTTTCAAGCCTTTTCTTGCAAAATTTAACCTTAAAATTCATGTACATACTTAAAAAAAGTTGACTCACATATGTCAATGTTCACCTAATAATTCATGTCATGGAAACTGATCTTTATACCCTATTTAAACACCATTCCTTTCTTTGATTTCTAAGCCTTGACTTGCAAGTCTCAATAATCCTTGAATTTGACCTTCTAGCCACCATGTAGGCTTCACCTTGAAAATATCCTATGTTCCACTGATTCTTGTGTACGTTAAAGCAACCTCATACACTCAATATTATTTGGATATTCAATAGATAATTTTTGGGTCTTATTAAATATTTTTAGAGCTTGGATAAGGATCTTTATATCATCTTCAAAGCTACACACATAGATCTTTAGAGCTGACTTTTGAATCATTTGAAAGGCCCTCAACACCTCATGTACAAACTTAAAAAACCTATCTCATGCTCAAATAATATCAATCATTTTTCAAAGAATTCACTTATTTTTAACTCATTTGGAACATCTTTGGAGCTCCTTACAAAGATCTTTAGAGCATACAAATTCTTCTTCGAAGCTAACTTATTTTATCATGCTACCTTCACATACCATCTTACAAGGTATAGACAAAGAATTAAAATATACTTAATACTTGACATACTAACATGTAATTACTCATGCTAATCTCAATGATATAACTAAAACTCATCAACTAGTACTCTTGTATCACTACTTTCATATAACAACAACACTCACTATGCTAGCATAAGAGCTAATCATACATAACTCAAGGCTTACTTCACCAAGCATCTTCACAAGAACCTTTGACATCAATGATGTTAGATTGACATCAATTAAAGAACCATGCTCCTTAAAAATAACCTTTGACATCAATGAAATTATATTAACATTAATGACAACACTCATTCCAACAACTCAAAAATCAATGACAATGCTCAACAATCTCCTCCTTAATTAATGATAATGTTCAACACTATATTTATGTATTATAAGTTTTTTCCCCTCACTTGCACTTTTCATAATTTCATGGAGAAGCTTGTTTATGTGTGTAGGTTGACTGGGTGACTAAGAAGTAACTGCCTTGACTAGCTATTTTGGGTATGGGAGTTACTCATCTATTATTTAGCCCAATTGACCCCCTTTTATGGAGGATTTACTTGTTTATTTTGTGGGTCTTTTAAACACATTTTATGGAGGATTTACTTGATAAATTTCCTATTTATACTCATCTCATTTGAGAGATTTTCAAATTAATGAAAGATTGGGTTTTTCTCCACTTGATTTTTATCTTTTTCATTATTATCTTTGAGTAATTTAATTTTTCTTCAACAACATTGTGGTGTGTACAAGATTCATCTCGTATGATCTCAACCTTTCATTCATGTTATCTAGAACTAGAGATATCTAAGATAAGGTTGTGAGGTTAATGATTAAGATTTTGTAATAGATTATTTTCAATCTCATTCCAAAATCTAAACTAAACCAAGTCTTATGGTTTTATTTATTTTTCTTTGGTATTAATTGGGTCAATAACTTGACCTTAACTCTTTTGTGGCACTACTATTGGTAAGGTCCATAATATTATGACCATGGGAATATATGAAATATATGTTATTGATTAATGTTTTAATTATTGAATCCTAATGTCTTTTTGAAATTTTATATTGATATTAAAAAATATAAAATACTACAATATACTATATGTAGCATAAAAAAGGTTATTTAAATGATGACCTATTTTAACCTTTTTAGGTTTTACTATTGTAAATCGTATGTTAGACTAAAGTCTTGAGTTGTCTAAATTAGTCAAAAAATATGCAATAAATAACCATTGATTTGTTATAGAATTTGAATTTCTTTGAATTTATCAAAATATTAATAAATATGTGCAAATAGAGACTTATCTAAAAAAGAACTATTATGGAATATCTAGGTGCCAAAAACCAGGTTATTGGTAGATTTGAGTGTTGTCAATAGGGTCCCTGAGTTAGAGTCTCTCTTGGACAGTAGCTCCCCACTTGTATAGTAGTACCATGTGGTTATAGTGTCCTAAAAATGGAGATAGTGTCCTCTTTGAAAGACTTTTCCTAAATTTTGGGAGTACCTACACCTATGTTTTTGGGTTTTGTTCCTACATGCATGAAATCTAAAACTTTATATTGTGCCTAGATATTTAATTTAATATGTAAACCCTAATCCTCATTTCAAGCATGGCATGAGATGAAAAGGTGTGTTCATTAGAAGGATTATCTAAACATCCTCAACACTTTATTGTGAAGAGAGTTGACTACATACAAATACACTAAGGAGGGATCAAGCTTGATGTAGTTTTGCCACCTAGTGTTTGGTGCAAGTGTAAGTGAATTCAAGAATGATAGTGGTCTTGAATGGCTTGAGTTTTCTTGAGAATGGAAATATTTTAAATCTAGGCTTAGGGTAGTTGTAGATGGTAGTATGCATAACTAGAGTAGAATAGGGATTAATAACCTTGATTTTTCTCAACTTGTGTCTTATTTGAATAGGATTTTTGTATCTATTTTCCATATAGTGGATATAGGTCTAATAACTTTGTATCTATAGTTTTCTATATATTTTTTATAAAATGATTTTAGAATGACATTAGGGGGGGTACACATTTCAAAATATATCAATTTGAGAAAGTTAGGAAAAGGGAAACTAGTACCATATTAGGGACACTAGTGCCATGTGACTCTAGTGTCCTTACTGTGGAACTAGTGTCCAGTTGGTAGGCTATTAGGTACAAAGGTCCTATATCTAGGAATGCAACTCTAAGTATTTATTTTATATATCAAATAACATCTATGGTCTACATAATGCTAGAAAAGTGTGATAAATGATCTAAGATAGGTTTAACACTAATCTAGGAATAGGTTGTCTCAAGCAACACTCTTAGTATCCAAATACCACTTTTAAGTGATTTAATTCCTCCCCCCCCCCCCACTTTATTCTAGAAATTAAATATAACAAAATGACTAGTATAAAGTAAAAATAAACATACTTGGACTTACCTAAGAAGTGAAACCTATATAATTAAGTCTAAGTATTTGAAGTTGGGTCTGTATGTGTGAAGTGTGATCCAAAGCATGACCTATAATGAAACATGCCAAAATTATTCCTTAAGATATATCAAAAGTAAAATACTATGTTGAATAAAGTAACCTAATAAATCTAATTAAATAAATATAAAAAAGGAAATGAATGAATACACCTCATTGTGTATGTAAACCAATGCATGAACATGATGATAACCTATGTGTGTCTAAATACTAATCAAATCATTTAATATATTAAATTTATATGATGGATTGCTTAATCCTCATATGTGTGTGGCTCAATAACTCAATTTTATTTTCACTCCATCATTTCCCACCCTTTCTAGGTGGATCATGACCTATGAATAACTTGGATAAGACTGTAAGTGTGTCTAACCCTCTCATGTAGGTGGCTCAATAACTCAAGTAGGACATGAATCCATCATTTCACACCTATGTGTAATATATTAATCTAAAAAAAAATTATGTAAAGTGATAAAAATATCTAACTAGGTAAATATAATTGTGTATGTTAGCTCCATGGCCACTTTGGTACATTAGGTAGCTTTGAGCCACTCAAGAATCCTAACCACTAAAAATAGAGTAAGGCATGAAATTGGTGACAAATTAGAATGTGATGTAAAGTGTATAAAATGTATAAAATTACATGTATTTTTTCATTCTATTTGATCAACTTGTGTGTAACTAACCATATATAAACTATGTGTTACACACATGCCCCCAATCTGATATTTGAGTATACTAATTTTAAACTGAGTTGTAATAAATATATTTAAATACCTAAAATTAATATGGGATTGATCATGACATGCATGATGCCACCAATTTTAGAAATAGATATGAATTTGAGGTAAAATGAGTTTATTTAAGTAAAATCTTAGTATAATTATCAAGCCTATAGATGTATCTATGCAAACCTATATTGTGCCCGATGTACTATTCTAGATAATTTAAACTACCTTATATATGGGGATACTTAATAATAGATCCATGTAGTTCACATTAGCACCATATGGTGATAGTGTCCCATTATGGTCACTAATGTCTATATAGTCTAAAATCTAGGTGACTAAACTACTTTTTGAGTCCCTATTTTTTCCTGTGTCTAATTTTTTGAAACTGAGCTTGTGTGTTGAAAATGATATGTGAATAAAAATGTAAGAGCCTAATATATTTGATAAAACCCTATGAATCCCCCCTCTTTTGAGGGTATTTATCAACCTATGTAAGAACTATCCTAAAAAAATAGCTCTATAAAATGTGTTAGCTGGGGCATATGTGATAACTGCATGATAATCTAATACAATGTGAAAACATAAAAATGAAATGTAAAGTAATCTAAGCATAAATATGGAATGTAAGATGTATGTTGTATCTATAATTACACAAGGGTGTCAAGATAGATGTAATAAATGTGTATAGTGACAAATCTAAGTAGCTACCTAGGGGGATGGGGCATGATGTCCATCATAACACCCAAGTAGGAAGGGTAGATGCATGAGGTACCTCATGGAATAAAAAACTAGTGTGTGTAATAAGAAAATAAAAGTGTGATAGACATGATGCATACAATAAATCATACATACAAAACACATGAGGCACACATAATAGGTAAAGGGGCTACAATATTGATCTAAAGGATTTTTATATGGTTTGGAAAAATATGGAAAATATAAGTGTCACAATGGGAAAGTCAACACGTGGAAAAATATAAAGAGTTTATACAATTAATTTTTATATCGTAATTATTTTATTATGTTGCTAATGGGTGATGTTTCTCATATGTGGGACCAAATTAACCTTTACCCATATTACCCATTATCAACTTTGACATATAATTCCACTACTGCCACCAAGAAATTATTTTCCTCATATCCATGATGTTCCCATTATAATTCCTCCATTTTCAAATTATAACTAATATCCTATTTTATTATGGTTATTAATAACCATGGGATAATAAACACAAATTTAATTAAATCCAAATAAAATTTATTCCCATATGGATGGTTATTTTAAAAAGACCATGGAATATTATTTTTAAAAAATAAACCTTTATTCCATTTTAACAAACTTTATTCCATTCACCCACTTTTACCTTTCCCCATGTGGAATGTTCATTTCAATTTGTATGGTGGCATGGAAAGTTATTTGGTCTTTGTTTATTTACATGGAGATATTTTAATAAAATTTAATTATCTTCTTAACATGCATCCACCCACATGTGGACCATTCACTTTATAGTGGTTGGTGATTTTAGTTTGACATGCACATTGGAAGTTAAATGGTTTGTTTATACTTAATGCCCTTATTCCAGTGATCCAAACCTTTCTTATATGCTTCACCCCACTTTTACCCTCCACGTGAATATTCTTGGAATGGTCAATAGTTTCTGGTGTGGTTAATAGAATTAGATGTGAAGATAATCCATGCATGCTACGCATATTTATTTAGACTACATATATGGGCAAATAGGTGGAAGGTTAAAGTGAAAGTCATTGGAGTTAATTATGGCAAGTGTTTTGTTAAACTAGTCATGGCATTTCAACTTTCCATAAAATATGAGATTTTTATTCCATTTAAATTAGCATCCAAGCTAATTATGGGAGATCAGTACACTTCAAGGGTAAAATAAAGTTGTTATCCAACATTGGCTATAAAAAAATTATTTCATTTTATATTGATAATTGTTTTTACATTCTAAGATAGAGATAAGAGAAAATACAGATTGTATATTTTCATTACAGAGGAATTTAATGGGATTTTGAAGTAGGGACATCCTAGGTAGAGGTAGAATTTTGGAATCACTTGATTAAGGCCATTTTACCTATTTTAGAATCTTTTTTTATCTGTATTAATAAAAGAGGGATTTGTGAAATCCAAGAATGTATCATAAATCCTTGAGAGTATTTTTCTTCATGTTGAGATAATTAATATCCTATAGAGGACAATTATAAGCATTTGTAGATATTTGTTTAGCTAAAGAGAAGAATGTTTTACGTGCTAAAGATGAGTTCTTCATCTCACACAGAGCTATAAGTTTACTTAAACCATTGAGGGATGTAAGTTTTAAATTTTTGTATTTACATCTTGTTTATAATGGAATGGTTTGAATGAACCTAGGGATGTAGCCAATTTGTGAACCCCATAAACAATCTCTGATCTCTATTTATTTCAATTTTATAATAGTATATCAATTTTAAATTATTATTAATCTATGAAATTTAATTACTAGAAATAAATTAAGAGATTATTCAAAGAGATAAAATATGAAGTGAATATTTTTCATTAAATAATAGATTTATGAGTTTACAGAAAAATTATTATCAAAATTATTTTAGATAATTTACATTTAGATTTAAAATTCAATTCCTTTTAATGAAAAATTGTAAAATGACTAATTATATTTCTAAATTATATTTTTGAATAAAACAATATTTATTAGCAGGGGCCTAATTATTGTTCACAGATGAGTTTGAATACAAAATCATGTTTCTTGATTTATTATTCACTTAGGTTTGATTCTTGAATATTAATTCCATTTCATATTTTATTTAATCAATAAATTTAGATTTCCAAAACCAATTCTATTTTATTCAAGGAATTGAGAGTTTCGAAATTTGATTATTTAAAAACTATTTGATTTATCTAAGGGGGTAAATCTATTTTTAGATCAAATACAAGGGACATGGGCACATGTCACTAAATATAATAATAATAAAAGACATATAAATACATGTTCAAATATCCACATACATAAGATATAAGAAATTTGTCTTAGAGCCACATAAAAGGACATATTCAAATGTCCACATACACAATCAGGAAAGCACACACAATGGACATGGGCACATGTCTAAGGCATAAATGAATAGAAGTGGTGTAGATCCAAACAAGAGTAATGGCATAGTTAAATTCCCTCGAACAAAAGAAGCATAGGAAACATAATCAAGTCTAAAATAGAAAAACTAAAAATGAAAGTATGTATTAATGTATAAAAAATATGTGTAAATGCTAAGATGTACATATATTAAGTCTAAACTAGTGATAGTCAACAAAAAATATAAGTATAAGTAACAATGATCAATATCAAGATATATCAATTCATAAAACTGAATGTAAAGAATGTACGGATAAAACCAGGTAATAGAAACTATGTATGAGATGCCCCCAAGTGGGTGGATATATCAAATTAATTAATCTAGATTAGTGTATATACCCCATGATAACAAGTATGTATTATTGTAGTAGACCCAAGTCTTGTAAGAAATCTACAAGTACTTGATAAGAATAAGTGAAGCATATATGTAAGATAAAATTGACTATACTAATATAGTTAGTATATGTAGTGTGTAGAAAATATAAGAAATGTAAACATAGAAATGCATACAATATGTAAAGTTTATGTTTTTTGAGTAATATTTCAATGTTTGTGTAATTTGATATATTATATTATTTTTGTAATTTCTAGATATAATATGTGTACAAGAAAATGAAAATAAACTATGTATAAGGAGCAAGAGAGTATACATTATGTACAAGGGGGTAGGAAACATACTAACTAATGAGTCTCATGAGAGACTCACTATCACCATGACCTGTACCGAATAAGGGAACTATGATCATCTGTGATGTGTGAAAGTGAAATTTTGATCCCATAATCTATTATGGAGAGTAATCTATGTCTATTTTTATTTGTGTAGGGATGATACGAATCAATGGCACTGATTGTGATGCCCTATGAACTATATGGGTCTTAAGAACCCATCTTGTAGAAGAAGCTAAAGGTGATGTAGGTTACCTATGTAGAGAACCCCAATAACCCAATGATACTAAAATTGGCATAAAATGAGTGGAGGAAGGTCCTCTAGAATCTATGACATATCTATAGTGTATGGATCTCTCTAATAATGGTCTTCATGAGAGAGTATACATATGTGTCAATCTTATAGGAGCAGGCCTTGTCTACATTGGTATCTCTACTAAAATCTATGATGTATGCATAGAAACTATACTTTAGGTTTTAACTAATACTATGTAATATCTAGTAATGGTGTTAGAACTATAACTAGTAACTATGTTGGAACTCCTTATGGGATTGGTAGAGGATACTCAAATAGGACATCCTCAACTTTGAGCACTTGAATTTCATGTATGTAATTCAAGAATTAGTGTACTAATGATGGAATGGATGAATTTTTTTAATCATGACCTACTAAATAATATATCAAATAAACCTACCCTAGGTATTACTACAAACCAAGTGGCTATGTATGCTAGTCTAACTTGTAATGGAAACACAATATCCCTGATGGAGCTCTAAACATGACCAATAAAACTACCAATGAATATATTTTTTAGAATATATCCTATTTTGAGTACCTAAATTCTATAAAAGTTTCATACTACACATTCCAATGTGATGTAGAGCAACCTTTGGATAAGTCTCAACTTTACCTTCTTTACCAACTTGCCTAGGCATTTAGACCACTCTAGTAGCATTTTTTCTTGATTTTTTCCTTGTATAAAAAATTTACAAGTGATCAAGAGAGTATAAAGATATTTACAAGTACCCTCTATCTATTTACGCCTTCCTATTTTTTTAGGGAGAGACTCTAAGTTTAGACCACTTATTTATCACTAAAGCTTCCCAATTAGGCCTATTTGAGCCTAATTACAACTCAGTCCTATAATACACCAAAAAACATACAATTTCAAATTTTTTTGATTTAACTAAATAACCTTACAAAATATTAGACTATAATTTTTTATCCAATTTGGATGGTGAGAAATCCTAGAATCACCAAAACCCTGGTTTAGGGTTTGTCAATCTCTATGCAAACCGAGAGTATAGATAAAAGGATTGTGAACATTTATAGGACTTATTTTGAACTTTGAAAGATTATATAAGTTTTTTTCAACCCTAGGCACACTATAAAATCATTTACAATCTTTTTTCAATCTACTATATATGTTTTCTAACTAAATTTCTACTTGACTATGTAGGAAATGTTCATGCTACAAATTTGTGTCACTATTAAAAAATAAACAAAAAGTTTATATGAAAATAAAAGGTTAAAAAAATCAAATAACATTAAAAAAACTTAAAAAAACCTTTATTTAAATTTTCAAGATTCATCTAATGCCATTTATTTCATAACAGTTACATAGTCATTACCATTCAATGAGTAAACATAGGAAACATGGGTCTGAATGTGTAAATTTTGAAAAACTAGGGGTTAAATTCTATTCCTTCAAAGTTTTTTTCCCTCCAACATTAAAAAAAAAATTAAATTCTAAAATCACACCTTTTATATGGACCATAACTAATGTTACTACCTTAAGGGACCTTTTTAATGGTCACAAGGTGAGTTTAGAAGCATGTAATTTGAATCAAAGTTGGATTTCATACATATGAAGCCATTAGGCCCTTGAGATGGATTAAAGGGTAACTATGGGTGTTCAAAACATATTTAAAATCTATATTAATCCATTCAATTACCCATGAAACACTAAATATATGCAAACTATTCAAATTTTTGAATAATAAATTTTGGTGGGAAAACCAATAATTTGATGTTCAAACTACCTAGAGGAAACTCTAAGATATAAAATTAAAATTTAAATATGGTGGAGTAATTATAAGGCCCTAAAAACCATATTAAAATGAAAATTCATGCAAGTAAGCCAAATTTTAATACAAAACCCATCCTCAGAGTGATGTCTTTGCATCATACTCCCAGGGAAAGAAAAAATAACTTAGGGACTATTATCCATGAATGATTCTAGAGTAATCCCATGAATTTTTATGTTATGTTCATTCATTCACATATAATCATCTATTATTTGGTGTTTCCACTTGAACAAGTACTTGAAACAATACTTGTCTCTAGTCCTTTTGATCACCTACTTGTCTAGAATGTACTCCAACTCTTCTATTTTGGCCTTAAGTAACTGTGTTTCCCAATCTAAGATTTTTAGAGGTGTGTCCTATATTTTGTTTCCTCCTTATTTTTAAGGGTATAGGTATAATAAATTTAAGATACGTGATATACCTACCCCACTAGGAAACTCTAATTCACAGGCATTATTTAAAAAATTTGTGAGTATCTTGAAAGGACCAATATTTTTCATCTTCAAATTGTTGTATTCACCCCTTGGGTACCTCTCCTTCCTAAGGCGAGACAAAACTAAGTATCCAATCTGAAAACTCACTTCCCTTCTACTCACATATTCATGTTTCTTATATTTTTTAACACTGGACTCTAGGTGCTTCTTTACCTATTCATATACCTCCTTCATTACCATTTAAAAACCTTCACCTTTAGCACTCCTCTTGTCCATATTATTGATGTTTTTAACCTCAAATATTTCCATAGATTGTATATGATATATTTCTTGAAATGGGATCATACCAATGCTCATATTGGTAGAGTCATTATAGGAAAACTCTACATGAGGAAACACAAGATACCATTACATGGGATGGTCCGTAGATAGGCACATCAATAGGTTCCCTGATATTTATTAAACACCTCAGTTTGCCCATCTTTTTGAGGGTGTAAAGATGAATTTAAACTCAAGTTTGTGCCTATTTTCCTCTATAATTTTTGTTAGAAATGACCAAGAAACTTGGTGTCTCTATCAGATACAATGTTTATGGGTAGTCCATGAACCCTTAATACCTCCTTTGAAAATAAATTTTCCACATGGGTGGAATTATTAGTATTTTTACATGGAATTAAATGTTTCATTTTATAAAATATATCCACAAATAGATAGATTGAGTCAAAACCCCTCTGTGTCCTAGGCAATCCCATCACAAAGTCCATGCGTATGGATTCCTAAGGCATATTTGGGACTGGTAGGGGTGGATACAAACATGTATTAGTGATCTCACCTTTTTTCCAATTGATAATTTTTTCACATTTCCACATACATCCTTAGTTCTATTTGTATTCTAGGCCAATAATAGTGCCTAGTGAGTAACTCTAATGTTTTGTCAAGCCCAAAATGGCCTACCATGCTTACACTATGTTACTCTTGGATTATATTTCTTCTTATGGAAATTCTTGGCACATATAACTATATTCTTTTGAACATCAATACATCTTTTAGAATAAAATCCAACCATGGCTCCTTGTTGAGTGTGCTTGGGTGCTTACAAGCATGGTATGTGATGATCCCCAGAATTGTCATGCTTTTTTTCTTCACTTTCCATAATCACCATTTTTTATTATGTTTCTAAACCATTTCTCATAATTTTTCATCATAAGATATCAATGTTTTGAAAATAACATTATGTTATCATGTATATTTGAATAGGTAGACTTTTTTCTTGAAAAGCAAGTATATAATATTTAACTTTTACTATAAGATGCTTTTATTTATAATGTGTTTAAAAGGTATTTTGAAGTAATAGTTAAATTTAAAGGAAATTTTCATGGTCTATACTATAGCAAAGGAAATTCACCATGATAAAATATCCTATAGCCACTACATGACCAAAGTTACAAGAAAACAAAATTTGATTCCCAAATCAACCAACTTATATAAATTGTAACAAAATTCATGGAACATGGTAAATAAATTTAGTTAAGGATCCAAAAAATTGATTTTCCTAAAGTAGCATCGCAAGTTCCATATGAATGGTATCCTTAGAAGAAGGAAACAATTAATATTATCCTATAGCTAAATGTTTTTTAATTTGAAATGTATCTCTTTTGTATAAGATAGTTTCCATTATTGTGTGTGTGTGTGTCTATAGAAAAAAGGTTGAGGAAGTAGTAGAGATCAATTAGAGGAATATAGTAGAAGCAAATTTTGTAAGATAATTGTTGTTGTAATTTCCCTGTAACAATTCCTTGCTACATTTGATTAATATGAGAAATTATTTTTGAGTAAATTATATTGCTTTAAGAAGAAGGATTTAATCATGAGTCAGAAGGAGGAAGGGACCCCTTTGGAAGTATTGTAGAAACAATCTAATTTTTCAATTAGATATGCATGTTATTTATTTCATTGATGTGTTGAGTGGTTTAATTTTGAGTTGTGTAATTTTTAGCATTGCATGTGATTATTTTAAGGAATATTCTAAACATAAAATAGTGTAATCATTTGATTTATTATTTTGTATGGTTTTTCAATCCAAAATTTCATTTATTACATCCTAGATTACAATTAGCAGAATGTTAAATTAGAGGATTGTGTGTGCACATGCAGTGACAGCATCCTATCAAATTTACATCCTTAGGTTGACATTTAAATAAATTAGGAGATACATGTCTTTGGTAACTCTCATTTAAATGAATTAGGAAACATATTTCTTTGGTAACTCTCCTTGTTCATTAAAGATCAAGATAAGTATATTATATTGTGAATCTACTACTAGTCATTTTTAGCATCATTGCTAGGGAAGGGTGTCATAACTAGAATTCTTCAATTTGGATAATGATTATTTCTATATGTTTATTTAATTCCTAATTTTTGGAGCTTACTATTTTATATATTAAATATTTATTATTTTTATAGTTTAAATTTCCCTTCTACAAATTAGAATAGTATAAATTTTATAAAAACCCTATATTACTAACGTTATGTAGGTAGGGTGGGCAAAAACTTAAAAAAGGGAAAAGTGGTTGACATACATGTAAATAGAATGGGATCATATAGGAATATTTTTTCTTGGATCATCAAATTTTTCTAAAAGAACAAAAATTAAATGTATAGCAATCAAGGAACATGAGGACATCCTTGAAGATCACTTATAGTTGTTAATAAAAGAGGTAGAAAAGGATGAATTTTTGACTGGGTTGGTAGCACAAGCTAGAGATTTCAAAAAAAAATGGTTAATACCCCTGAAAGAGATCCCTATGTGTCATCATTAAGGACCCCCACCTTACCACCTCATACTCAGGAATTAGGAACTCACTTCCCTTCATCACCCAAATTTATTCCTAAAAAGGCATTCAAGGCTATTCTTGTTCCTAGAAGAAATACCAAACCAATAGAATCTTCCAATTTATAAATATTAGTTTATGAGACATAAGTATAATATTCTAAAACCACTAAACCATATCCATTGTATAGGAATTCATATATTCCTAAAAAAAAGATAAAATATCCATTTTCTACACCCTTGGAAATATAATAATTGATAGGAATTTTTTAGAAGTGGGTGGAAATAACCTTCTATCTATGAACAAAAAGAGTATTAATGGAGGATCATTAGGAAGAAAACACTAAAAATGAGTCCTCTACATTTTAATTACCCATCCTTACCCATAAAGGAAATGTACCTATGAAGAATATTACTCATTCCACCCTCCCTAATTTTAGGGTAAAAACATCTAAGGATCTAAACACATTTCTTTTTGAGTTTGACATCTTATGCCATAACTATGATTATAATAAAGACACTAAAAAAATCAAGCTATTTCTAGAAACACTCAAAGAGGCAACACTTATATGGTTCATGGGACTTGAAAAATATGCCATTTTTACTTAGGGATAAATGAATGAGAAGTTTCTATCCAAATATAAAGACTATTGTAGAGGTAGAAACTACAAGAGAGATGACACATCTAGAATGTCATAAGCTGATGATGCGTCATTGGAGGAATATATGGAAAGAATTCTATTCAGCTTAGAAAACTCCAAATAGACTATAATGGAAAAAGAATAGGTCAAGCTAATATTACTAAAAGGAATTAGAGATGACTATCTAGAATCACTAGACTTAATGTCTAGTGTAGACGTTTCTACACTATCCTTTAATGGACTAAAAATTATATATACAAACTACTATGATCAACCATGAACAAAATTAGGGGCAAAACTCTTCCTACACTATTAGAAATTGGACTATCTAAAAGTGAATTCAGGAACCTACTATAAGACACGATGTAGGACATTATCATCCACCTAGACACTCATCTTGATACATTATATATACAGAGGAAGCAAGAAGAAAATGAAAAATCCTTAACTGTCTATTGCCTTAAATGCAATAAAAAGAAGGTAGAATGTACATGCCATTATATAAGACCTTGGGTAGCCAACATAACTAAGGATAATCCTAAAATAATGGAGATACATGCCATAGGAGGAGATGAGGATCAAGTATTTTATGTGGCTTAAAGGAGACCATGGCTACAAAGGTCATCACTTCTAGGTATACTATCAAACTCTATGTTTGTAAATTCTTAATTCTTGAATAATCCTCAATATGGTTCTTGGATAAATGTACCCAATCAATATTGGCCCCAAACAAATTGGTAGCTAGCCCAACATTAGTTATGGATGCAACAAAATGGGAAACAACCCCAACTTAGGCAATTCCAAAACCAACAATGGATCTTACCCTCTAACCCATGGCAATAGCTATGAAGATGTAATCAGGGCTTTCCTCAATAAATCCAACAACCATAATAATAGACATTAATTCCAAATACTTATCAACCTAATAGACCCACTCAATTATTTGACCAACCCATCCCTAACCCTACCAATAAGTTTTTTTAACCAACATAATCCACTAAAATAATGCAATATCTAACATACACCTTAGATATTAATTAAGTCCATCTTTGCTCAGGATGTGTTCTTCCACAACCCACCTAACCCATAATCACAAAACATTTTAAATAACTTGATCAAATCCATAATAATCCAAAACCACCCATGGCCACTCCAAAGTTGATTCCACTAGAAAACCAAAAAAAAATGGCAATCCTCCTTTTTAGAGAGATTGAGCATCTCACATCTTGAACCATAACCTAAATTTGATATCTTAGGTCAACTCAAGAATGTGTGCATAAAAATTACACTCTTTCAATCAATAAAAAAGTTCCTATCATAATAAGGTTGTTAAAGAGCTATGTTTCAAAAATGGGAAGAAAGAAGAAGGATCCTAAAATAGTCCAAGTTATTGGCCAACTAGTAGAAATTATGTTAGAAACATAGTTCCCCCAAAATATTTTTATCCTAGAAGTCCATTAGTCAATGTTTGTATCCACAATCAACCCATCTCCAATACCTTAATTTACTTGGGAATAGCCATCAATGTGATGACCATAGAGACCATGCAATAATTTAAACTTATAAATCTCCATCTAACACCCACCATCCTATAGATGGCTGATAGGTCAATTGTTAATCCTAAAGGGATTGTTGAAGACCTAGTTATCACTATGGATTCTTTGCAATATCTATTAGACTTTATTATCCTATAGCTAAAAAGTATCTTGGCAGGTTATCCTCTCATCCTTAACTACCCATGATTGGCCACAGTTGATGCTTTTATTTATTGTATGTTGGGAAAAATGTTAATCTCAAACAAAAATGACACCAAGAAATTGGTTCTTTATCCACCAGCCAAGCCTTCCCAAAATGATGGACCAACTCCTTACATCAATAACTTTGAGGAAACTATCTCTTTGAAAACTTTGTGTATAATTAACCAAAGTCCATATTTATAGGCATAAGAAGAAGGCATTGTCCTTTCTAGTATCTTACAAAACACTTATCGATAAGATCTTGTAATCATAAACATGTTGGAATGTAGACCATGCCCACTTCAGAATACTTTTCTTGAAAATGACCTTGCTAAAACTAAAAGGGACATTTGTACATTCTATCAATTTCTTCCCCATCAATGTAGCTATGCTTATTTAATTTCCAACATGGAAACCATGCTTTGTTTAATGAAGCAAGTAGACATTCTACTAAATAAACCTCTCAACATTAGCACCTATTTAGCATCTCAATAAGAAAGCTAGTTTCTTACAATGATAAGAAACCACACAATATAATTTTCATAGGACTACCATCGCATGATAGGAATTCCCCCATACTTATGTACACATCACATCTACATTAAATAAGAATGCAAGCTTATTTACTAACCCCAAAAATGAATGAATCTTATAGTCAAATATATTGTCAAAACTAAGTTACAAAAACTCTTATATGCAGGATTTGTTTACCCTATTTTGGATAGCTAGTGGGTCTCTCCCTTGGTTATTATACCTAAAAAAGGGGGAAAATGGCATGTTTTAGTCGACTACCAAGAGTTAAATCCTACTACCAGGAAGGACCACTTTCCCCTACCATTTATTGATCAAATGTTGGATACATTAGCAGGGAAAAAGTATTTTTCCTTCCTAGATGGAAATAGTGGTTATAATCATATATGAAAGGCTACATAATACCATGACAAAACCACTTTTACTTTCCCTTGGGTAACCTATTCCTATGTTGTCTTACCATTTGGTCTTTATAATTTGCCAACCACTTTTCAAAGGGCTATTTTAAGCATAATTTTTTATCTTTCCCATGACTATGTTGAAATATACATGGATGATTTCTCCATTTAAGGAAAAACATTTGAATAAGATCTTAATAACCTAGAGAAATTTATTCAATGTTGACAAAACCACCAATTATCTTTGAGAAATGAAAATTGTTATATGTTTATGATTGAAGGGATTGTTTTAGGGCATCACATCTACCCTACTAGAATTTAAGTTGATCCAACAAAGATAAGTATAATTAAGTATCTACCCACATCAAATAAATATAAATATGTTAGAAGATTTTTAGTACATGCTAGTTATTATAGATGATTCATCAAGGACTTTAGTAAAATTGCTCCCCATTGTTTGGATTGATTACTAAGGATGTTGAATTTACCTAGACTAATGATAGTCAAACTACCTTTCAACAACTCAAGGACCTTATCATAATAACCCCTATTCTATGGGGGCTTGATTAGAATAAACCTTTTTTACATCCACATATATGCATCTGACACTACCTTAAGAGTTATCCTTGTCCAAAAAGATAAATATTTGAGCTATGAAATCTATTTTATTAGTAAGAATCTTCAAGGTGTTGATCTCAATTACACTATAATAGAGAAGGAATTTATTTTATTTGTCTATGCCATCAACAAATTTTGACACTAAATTATGGGTTAATAAGTAATCATTCACATGAATCATGCAACAATTAGGTATTTGATGAACAAACTTGATATAGCAGGCATGATAATTAGATGGTTACTTTTTCTATAAGAATTTGACATTACCATTATAGACATACTAGGTAAGGATAATGCAGTAGTAGATTTTCTATCTTGGATAAAAAATTATGAATAAATTCCTATTATTGATGATTCATTTCTTGATGAGAATTTATTTTTAGTAACTATTCAATCTCCTTGGTTTGTAAACATTATTAACTATATTTTTGTATGATCACTACCACAACATTTTTAACCAAGAGAAAGACAACATCTAATTGAAAAGAAGACATTATTATTGGATTATAGGATATCTCTTTATTACTAGACCAAACTTAGTTATGCAAATATGTATGCAATAATATGAATCCTATGATATTCTCAAAACCTACCATGATAAACCCTATGGGGGATATTTTGCTATAAAATAGACTGATATGAAAATCCTTACTATCAAATATTATTATCCTTCCTCGCATAAGGATGCCATGATGTATACCCATAGATGTGATCAATGTCAACATATGGGGAAACCCACCCACTCTAATCAAATGCCATTACAACCTCAACTAGTTCTGGAACCTTTTGACAAGTATGAAATTAACTTTATGGGTCCCATAGATCCTAAATCTAACAAAATGGAATATATACTACTGTAAACTAATTATGTTAAAAAATAGGTTGAGGTTAAGGCCTTAACCCATGCCTGAGATGAGAAAGTGGCTAAGTTATTATATGAATAAATATTCACCCACTATGGATTGCTAAGAGAATTAGTCATAGACCAATGACCATAGTTCACATCCAATCTCACAGTTGCCTTGGTAAAATAATATGAAATCGGACACAAGAAGTCTATCCTTTACCATCCTTAGTTGAATGGTTAGGTGGAAGTTAAAAATAAAGAATTTTAAAATATACTCACTAAGATCATCAGCTTACATAGAAAATATTGGTCAACTCATCTTTTAGAAGCGATATGGGCTTACATGATCACCAAGAAAACCACAACTAGTTTCACTCCATATGAACTAGTTTATGGTAAAAATCTTATTCTACCCATTGAGTTTGAGCATAAAACATTACAAATAACACTTAACTTGGGGTTGGACCTTTCCAAATCTCAACAAGATAGGATCATACAGTTGAATGCACTTGATGAACTTATAAAGGAAGCACTTCATCACAATGAAAAGGTGTTGAGGCAATGAGTGGGTTGGTATGAAAAGAACATCAAGACTAAGAAATTCCAACCTAGTGATTAGGTACTCCTTTTTGAATCTAAATAAAAATATCATAAGGGAAATATTCAATCTAGATGGCTTGGGCCTTATGAGATTGAGCAAGTTTTTGATAATGGTGTTGTTAAGCTCATGACCATTAACTCTATTTGGTTTTGCTTGATTGTTAATGGCCATATGATCAAGCTATACAAGAATTATATTTCTAAGGAGACTCTTAATTTCCAAATTATTGAATATCAAAATTCATCTCTTTTTCATGAAATAGATCAACCTGTTCCTTCAATTGAAGGGTGTTTTTGTCAACCCTTCTCCAATATTTTCCAAGAAAAATAATCCTCCTATAGCTAGGAACAATCCATTTATAATGGCTTGACTCAGGCTAAATAAAATACTAACTCTTAAGATTATCTAATTCTATTTGAGTTGGGACTAAAAAATATAGAAATAAAATTAGAAAATTCAGTAATGAAAACCTTTAGGCATTGATGATGGTTGTTGAATTAGAAAACTAGGTCACTAGCTGATCAACATTTATTAAAAAACATCAAAATATATAGTAATAAACTTTTGTTTCCATGTGTTTTCTTGTAGATTCGTTATTAAGGATCAAAAAATCACTTTCCTTTTGCTACAAGATATTTTTTTTATTGTTGTAGGATAATTATTATTGTTGCAGGACAATTTTTGTTGCCATAAGAAGTATTTCTCTCACTTCTAGATGAATTTTTCTCACTCCATCATACAGTAAATTTATTTAAAATCACTCTTGCTTCTGATCAATGGCTGATACATGCCCTATGAACCTCACATCTACCACTTCAAATCATCATTCATGCATTAATGGAAATGTACTCCTAGGTACTAAGGTAACTATTTGTACTTATTTCATTACATAATTTTTCATTATTCTCTAGATTATGGTTCTTAATGATATTAATTTTTTTGATATATCCACTTGCTTTCACCATCCTAAATAAATATTATTTCTCACTAATTGACATGACCATCAAACACTAGCACTACCTCTTGTAATTTCCACAAACCTTCCACACATGCCAACTATGTCCATTGGGGACAAGTGACCATTTTAAATTTGGGGGGATTACACAATTCAAATTGATTATCTCTCTTCTAAAAGATTAAATCTAAAATATTCCTTTCTAAAGATATAGAACCCTTACTAAAATAATTCAAACCTTTCAAACAAAATTTTATCCTACAATATGGGAGGATACCTACTCAAGTATGAGTCACTCACAATCTCTCCCTTGTAGTGACCTAGAAAATTTGGTCCTATTTTAGAATATAGTTGGGATCAGTATTTTTAGAGGCTAAATTCTCTTGACCGAGGGTTTTTATATAATTTTTCCATATCATTATACAAAAAATTGGTAATATTCAAAAGAATGGAGATAAAACTAGATAAAACTATCATCAATAGGGTAATTGGATTACCCAAAATAGGAAAATTATGGAAAGAAAAGTTTGATGTAGAAGCAGATAAATAGAAATTCATTAGAGGGTATGAAATATTGGAGACTTAAAAGCAAGGAAATACACATTTGTCATTCCCATCAATATGGGAAAGAGTAGTCATATTCATCTTGAGATAGTTTACCTATAAAGGAAGATACTCCATGATGCATGGAGTTCATTTCAAATTTATGAACCACCTATGACATGGTATTGCAATAACATTCCAAATTTTTTGCTTAAAATGATCACAATAATGGAATATGAATTTCAAAAATTTAACCCTAGATTCCTCTCTCATCATTACTTAATTCAATTAAATGTCTAAGGCTACCTACACAAGACTAGGCCCAATGTAAATCAGAAAAATTTTCTTCAATTACCTAGAAATGTAGAAAATGATAATGATGATGAAGAATAAGAGAGAGGAAAAATAATAAATATAGGTATAATAATAGATGTAAATATAATAATAACTTCCTATAGATACATAAGAACCTATAGTAGAAGATCCTCCTTAAACTACACAAGAACCTACATAAGATGACCTTCTTACAATCACACAAGAACCTACAATAGAGGATCCTCCTACAACCACACAAGAACTTGAAGAAAATATGAGACTCATGGAGGAATATTCAACAAGCAAGGAAACCAAAAAAAGGAAGAGGAAATTGATCCTCCAATCTGAATCTAAGGCATCTAAGTAAGAGCTTCCACCTTCCCCTAAAAATTCCAAGGTTAGATCTAGTCCTCAAAGGTCCCACAGACTGAGAGGAAAGATGAGAGGAAGTCCAAGAACTAAGACTTATTATGTTATATAAATTAGTGAAGAATCAAAATAATAAAAAGATACCAGTAGTGATGAGGCACTTGAAGCATCCAATTTTGATGAAATAGAAAATGATACAGAAGAATATCTCTAAGAAGAAGAGTATTCTCTAGAAAGTAATAAGTAAATAAAGAAAGTAAGACAAAGCCCTAAATTTTTGAAATAAGAACAAGTGTGGATCCATATAGAGATATAATAATTAGAGAAATCCCCTATGTTGGTATAAGAATAATTTCCTACCTAGGAAAAATCTCTTTAAAAAATAGAATGACTAAAGAAAAAGCTATAAGACCAATCAAGAAATGGACTAGATGAACTTGATGTAGTAGCTTCTTAGATGTATTCTTCAATAGATATCCATCATGTAGCTATTATTTCATAGTTTCATGTAGCAATAAATAACAAGCAAAGCCCATAACTAACCAAACAATTAGGTATAATTCTTCATCTACTATGTCTTCTGAAATGGATAGATAATTGGTCTGAAAGATTTAGACAATTGAAAAATGAAAACAATAAATTAAAGAAAGAGTTTAAAATAAAGGAAGAAAGGATCTCCATAATACAACACAAAGTTGAAAATTTGGCTAATCTCACTAAGGCAATCCCTAACTGTAGGCCTCTTACAAGGGTGTATTTAGTTTAGCGTGAAGAATAATGGCATAAATTTAAGTTCATGTGAATTTATTATGATTTTTTATGTGAATTACTAGACCCTCTCTATTTTTTTAAAATATAAAAATCATTTTCACAAGAGGAACAAACACAATTATGTGAATTCTATCTTCATAACAATGCTATGACATATGATATAGAATGGAATCCTAAATTGTATGTTGGAGATGTCCTTTTAAAGGCATTGTTAGCATATCTTATGAATGAGCATAGGAAAGGTCATGAGATGATATAATACATGAAAAAGAAACGAGAAATTTAATTGATTATCAGAGGAGATTTTGGAACACCTAAAGCTGTGTTGTTAGAATGGGACAACATTATGATAAGAAAAGAGGTAAGGGCTTGGTTTGCTAAAAATAGTGGTGAAGCTCAGGATTTCTATTTAGGATTAAGAACTTATATTAGACCATCAACAAAAAAATCCTATTGGGAAAGATGGAATGATCTCACCTCTAAGATAAAGTGGAAGGAACCATACTCTTTCCTTTTCATTCAAAAGTATTACTTGATAGAGTATCAAGGTACATTCTACTTGTAGGGGAATTGGGAGAATAATTGTTGAGTATAAAATTTTAGCCTCCTTTGTTTTGGTACTCCATACCTAATTGGTAGGACAAAAATCCATTAGATCCAGCTAAGGAAGTTAGAAACTGGCAACTTTATGAACAAGCTCCTAGATTCTACACTCATCTGTCTAGTGGTGTAATTGAACCTACATATTTCAAAGCTATCTATGAGTTTTATATGAGCAAGTTTGTTATTCAAGGATGAATAAAGTCTTAAGTTGGGGGTGTGATGAACCCTAGAATTGCCATGATTTTTGTCCTCATTTTCATATTCACACTTTTTTCTTATCATGTTTATAAACCATTTCCCATAAATTTTCATCATAAGATAGCCATATTTTGAAAATAACATTATGTTACATGTATCTTTGAGTAATTAGACTTTTGTCTTAGAAATCAAGTATATAATATTTATCTCTTACTATAAGATGTTTTTCTTTATAATGTGTTTAAAAGGTGTTTTGAAGTAATAGGTACATTCAAAGGAACATTTCATGGTATATCCTATAGTAAAGGAAATTTGCCATGAAAAAACATCCTACAGCCACTACATGACTAAAGTTATGAGAAAATAAAATATGATTCCCAAATCAAATGACTCATAGAAATTGTAACAACATTCATGAAATGTGTTAAATAAATTCAGTTAAGGTTGAACAACTTTGATCACCTTGAAGTATCATCTCAAGTTCTATATGAATGACAATCTTAGTATAAGGAACTAATTTTTGTTATCCTAAAATTGAATGTTTCTTAATTTTAAATTTATTTTGTTTTGTATAAGATAGTCTCCTTTATGTGTGTGTGTGTGTGTGTGTGTGTGTGTGTGTGTGTGTGTGTGTGTGTGTGTGTGTGTGTGTGTTTGCGTGTAGTAACAAGGTTGATAAATTATTAGAGATCAATTATAGGAATATAGTAGAAGTATATTTTTTAAGATAACTATTGTTGTAATTTCCCTGTAGCAATTCCTTGCTACATTTGATTAATATGATCAACTATTTTTGAGTCAATTCTATTATTTTAAGAGGAATGATTGAATCTCAAGCTATAAGGAGGAAGGGTCCCATTTGGAATTCTTGTAGCAATAATCCAATCTGTCAATTACCTAATCATGTTATTTATTTCATTGATGTGTTGAGTGTTTTATTTTTGAGTTGTGTGATTTTTTTGCATGTGATTATTTTAAGGAAGCTTCCAAATATAAAATAGTGTAATCATTTGATTCATGATTTTGTATGAGTGTTCAATCTAGAATTTCATTTCTTATATCCTAGATTACAATCAATAGAATTTCAAATTAGAGAATTAAGTGTGCACATGCAATGATGTCATCTTATCAATTTTACATCCTTAGATTAATATTTAAATGAATTAGGAGATATAGGTCTTTGGTAACTCACCTTATTCATTAAAAATCAATAGAAGTATATTAGATTGTGAATTTTCTACTAGTCAGTATGCTTCCTTAAAGTCTTCATCATCCTCATACATGTCTTTGAGTGAATCAATTTCAACACTCTCTAATTGAATCTCATGTAGAAATAAGACCCTCCTACTCAATGCATATGAAACCTTGTTGCTTTTCCCTTGTTTATGTTTGATGGTGAAGGTGAAATTATGCATGTACACCACACATTTCATGTGTCTTTCATTCATTTTGGGCTGATTAGAGATTAATTCAAGTGCATGATTATCTATGTACACAATGAACTCCTTTGCCATGAGATAATGCCTCCACTTCTCCAATACTTGTACCATTACATAGAACTCTAGGTCATAGGATGAGTAATTCTTGGCATCATTCAACTTCTCACTAAAATAGTCTATAGGTCTACCCTCTTGGATTAGTAAATCCTCTATTGCTACTCCACTTGCATCACATATTTTTTAAATACCTTATTAAAGTATGACAATGCTAGTATTGGCTGCTATGTGATCATTTGCTTCAAATATTGGAAGCTCTTCTCTACTTTTTAATTTCACACAAATGTTTCCTTGTCTCCCTTGATATTTTATATGATAGGATCACATATCCTACTTAAATTCCTAATGAACTTCTTATAAAAACTTTCAAGACCATGAAAACTTCTCACCTCTCCTACTGTCCTAGGTGTTAGCCACTCCATGATTGCCTTCACCTTGTTCTTATCCATATTCAACATGCCTTGTGATATGAAAAATAAAAGGTATACTAGCTTTGATTTCATGAAATCGCAATTCTTGAGGTTGATCAACAACCTTTCTTCTTACATCCTCCTCATGACTAGATCCAATGGTGATAATGCTCCTCTTTATTATGGTTGTAGATTAGTATGTCATCCAAATACACCACTACAAAATTTCCTATGAAATAATTGATAAATTCATTCATTAATATCATAAAATTACTTGGTGCATTGTTTAAATAAAATTTCATAAGTAGCTACTCATATAAACCTTCATTTGTTTTGAAAGTATTCTTCCACTCATCACCTTACCTGATTCTAATTTGGTAGTACCCACTCTTGAGATCAATCTTAGAAAAATATATTTATCCATGAAATAAATCCATAAAATCTTCCATTATAGGAAGTGGAAATTTATACCTTATTATGATCTTATTTATGGCCCTAGAATTAGTACATATCCTCCACTCACCTTCCTTATTTGGTAACAACATTATAGGTATTATACAAAGACTCATGCTTTATTTGATCAACATTTTGTCAAAAAAATATTACACTTGTCTTTTTATCTTATAATTATATTGAGGGGTCATAATATAAGCTACCTTATTAGGTATACTTGATCTAGGTATAAAGTTTATATGATGTGTTATGTCCCTCATAGGTGGTAGTGTGTTGGGTAGCTCATCAACAACTATCTCTAAATATTCCTTAATCATATATTATATCTCTTAGGGTATCTCATTTATCTTTATGGATATTATAATAGTCATAGGATTGAGTACCAATTCAAATCCTAACTCTTCTTCATTCATGTCACTCAAAAATTCCTTACCACTTACCAACATCATGTATGAGCCAACTTGTTGATCACTCTCCTTATCCTTCATGGGTATCAAGGTATGATTTATTCCATAGTTGAACAAGGTGTACATGTTACTTATTCTATCATTATTGGTTTGCCTATTGTATTTCCAAGGCCTCCAAAGAAGCACATGGAAAACATCCATTGAGATGACATCACAAAGCACCTTGTCCTTATACTTTTCAACTTGGAACTCTACCTAAATTTTCTCACTTACGAAGAATTTCTAACCATTATTCATCCATGATACCTTTCATTGTGTCATGTGAGGTATTTTATTAAATACAAGATTATTAACCATTTCTACATTAACTAGATTATCCATGCTTTAGAATCTATGACCATTTTGAAAAACTTACCTTGGCATTTGTAAAAAGTCTTGAAAAGAGTTTTTATTTATGGTGTATCCTTCTCCTTTGGTGGGTTGATCATCACCCTCCTCATGAGTAATTATTCTACAAGTTTAGTCTCTTCCATAAATTATGGAGAGCAAACACTCTCTTCAACTTCTTGTGTAATCTAGTTTCTCCCTTTAGTTCTTTAGCTCCATAATAGATGATCTTCTGGGAACTCCCATGATTTATGGCCAAAAAACATACTACACTTGAAAAAAATTATATTAAATCCACTCTATCCTCTACCCCTTGATGTATATCCACCTCTATTATAAGGTCTCCTACCTCTAAAATCACCTCTTGAACTAGAGGGCTTCTCTTATGAATTACTAGACTATCCTTTATTACTCCTTTGTGAGTATCCTCTACCCCTTTTCTTCCCTTTACCTATAAAATTATACCCCTTCCTCTATTATATTGGTTTTTCTTTCTATTGAGTTTGTCTTTATCCTTTAATACTAACTAGTAACATTATTCAAATGTTTTAGGATTGGCTAGACTTAACTCATCCTGTAGGTTATATCTCAAGCCATTGAGATACATTAAAACATTTTCATTTTCATCCTCTATATTACCTAATATAATTCTCATTTTTTATAACTCTTTAGTTTTCTCTCTCACCCCATCTCTTTCTACTTCAAGTCTTAGAGCCTCCTATACAAATTAGTGATGTAGTCACTAGGTAAGAATTTACTCTTCAACTTTAACACCATCCTATTTCAAGATCTGATATTGGCCTTCCCTTTATTTCTTCTCTAATCTTGGACATAATCCCACCATATGGATGCATGGCCCTTCACTTAGTTCTATCAAACTTCATATGCTTCTCTTTTGGGACATCTTCAAAATCATAGTATTTGTTTAACTCCCCTATCCAGTAAAGGAGTTATTACCCATTGAGGATAACTGTATATATTATAATATACAATTCATACTTATATCCATACCCTTTCAACACATTCATTAGTCTCTCAAACTTCTAATCCTTAGTCTCTCTCTCCCCTTCATCTTTAAATTTTGGTGCCTAGGGTTCATCTTCCTCTTAGTCACTCAAATCATCTATGCCCACTCCCCTTCTATGGTTAGCCTCAAATGATATAATCCTATCATAAAATTTTACCCTAAGGTTCCTCAACTCTTGAAAGATGGCATCCCCAATATACAAGGCTACTACTCTCTCACCTATTGCATTCCTTCTTGGTGGCATCTTGACTCTTTCTCAAGTAATTTGTCAAACATGTACTTGATTCTCTCTCTTCTAAGGAATTTAATTTCTCCCACTTAATTATAGGTGTCATTTCTTATATTTTATATCAAAATTATGTAGATAAACCCTAGGATAAGTCTCAACTTTGCCTTCTTACAAACATGCTTAGGCCTTTAGACTACTCTAGTAGACCTTTTCCCCTAAAGTTTTCCTTGTAAAAAAAATTAAAAGTGATTAAGAGAATATAAGGGTATTTATAGCAACCCTCTATCTATTTCAACCTTCTTATCAATTTTTAGGTTTAGAATCTGATTTGAGACCACTTTTTTAGCACTAAAGCTTACCAATTAGGCTTATTAGAGAATACTTATAAGTCAATCCTCTATATATAGTACACCCAAGACCGTACAAGTCTAAAAGTTTTTGATTCACTTAAATCACCTTGAAACTATTAGACTTTAATTTTTTATCCAATTTGGAGTGGGAACTCCTAAAATCACCAAAACCCTAGTTTAGGGCTTGTCAACCCATGTGCAGACCTAAGAGCATAGATAAAAACATTGTGAACAATTCCAAGATTTTTTTTGAATTATGAAAGATTATATAAGTCTATTTAAACCCTAGGCACACTATCTAATCATTTATAATCCTTTTTCAATCCACTATATACATTTTCTAACTAAATTTATCCTTGACTATGTAGGAAATGTTCATCTACAAACCTGTGTCACTATTGGGAAACAAAAAACAAGTTTATATGCAAATAAAAGTTTAAAAAACATAAAATAACATTTAAAAATTTCACTAAACCTTTAGTTACATTTTCAATATTCTTTTAATTCCATTTCTTTCATAATAGTTACACAATCATTACCATTAAATGAGTAAACAGATGAAACAAGGGTATGAATGTGACAATTTACAAAAAATATGGGTTATATTATATTAATTTAAATTTTTGGTCATTAAAACATTAAAAAAAAACCTTACATTTGAAAATTACACCATTTATATGGACATGGACCATAACTACTATAACTACCTTGAGGGACCTTTCAAATGGTCACAAGGTGAGTTTAGAAGCATGTAATTTGAACCAAAGTTGGATTACATACATGTGAATCCCTTAATATGGATTAAATGGGTCACTATATGTTTTAAAAACATGTTTAAAATATATACTAATCCATTCATTACAACACTAAACATATGCAAACTATTCAACTTTTTAAATAACAAGTTTAGGCAAGAAAATCAATAATTTGAAATTCAAACTACCTAGAAGCAAATCTAAGCTATAAAATTGAAATATAAATAGTTTGGAGGCATGAAAAATCCATAAGAACCATATACAACCCAAAATTAATGTAAACAAACCAAAATTTGAGTCAAAATTCATCCTAAGAGTGATGCCCCTACATCATAATGCTTGACCTATTGTCAACCATAACACTTTGGATAAGATGATGGTTTATATACGATCATATGAAGAGTTTATGTAAATATGTATCATCATCAATGATCTCTTTATTTTATAATTTGATGAGTGGTCTAGGTAGAATTATGGTATGGTACATGCCAATAATGTTGTGTAATGGATGTTCCTCCTCTATAACTATATGATATGAATCTGGTAATGGATGTGCCTGATATGTGTAGTAAACACTTGATGTGCCCCCTACCTCATTCATTTTTTTCTTCAAAAAACTATCTAAGAATATATTTAGTGACTTAGATTATATTTTTTTTACTTTCAGTGCTTCTGTGGGTATGCCCACATCAATAATATTAGCCTTAATCATATCTTGTATCTTATGTTTTAGGCTTATGCATATTTTTGTTGTGTGGAATGAATTAGAATAATATTTATTTATAAGAGGCCATGTCATATCAAAATCTTTAATGGGAGGGAGATATGTGACACTACACTCTAAGAGCTACTGTAAAACCCATGCTGGTGACTTTGGAAGGTTGGTAAAGATTCAGTGCTGAGAAGTGGATAAAACCAATGTAGGAGATGGCTCTAAAGCCACATTAACTATGGACTTATGATCAATGTTTTTATAATTTTCCCTTACCTTGTATGGATGCTTATTGAAACTCTTAATAGTTATTTATGATACATTGGTATAGTTGGGCTTACTCATTGATAAGAGCTTAACCTCACTTTTTTGACTGTGTGGCATAAAAAAAATTGTAGGAAACTTATGGAACAAGATAGCTTCATGTAATGATGGTAACATACTTTGTTTAAATATGTCGTGAAGCTCTTTCTCTACTATGGGGCTAGTCAATATGGCTAATATAGTCTTGTATCATAAGGCATAATCTTTGATAGGCTCGTTTGACTTTTGTTTTAATTTTTCCACTTGTGCATATGATATCTTATCATTGATATTGATGGAAAAGTGTGCTAAGAAAATGTTTTCCAAAGGATTTAATGTTGTGATAAATTAACTTGTTAAATCATAAAACCATTGTATGGCATAATTGTAACATCCCCACTAGGATTTACTTAGAATCACATATTTTTTTAAAATTTAATCTACTTATTCTTCCATTAGATTTCAACTTGAGAATATAATTAGTCATCTAAGTATAACAAACTAATTATGTTAACCAAATAAATATGTAACATCTACCTATTACTGATCACTAGTATCATATGAAACAAAAATGACTAAATATAGAAAGTAATTATAGATTTTTAGCCATGCTTGCTACAATAATACAACCATTATTATAAATGCAAAATGAGAAAATAATTACAATTCATTAGGAATAATGTTTCAATAGTAATAAATGCAATACGAGATATAATATACAATATATAATACAACTTGATCATAGTAATGAAAGCATGTAATCAAAATAATATACAATTGTCCCATTATAGTATAATAATCAAATCAAATTACCAACCATAATAATCCATAGATAATTAGGTAATTTAGCCTAGTGAAAAGTTAGGATGTGACATCCTTCCCCTCTAAAGTTGGTCAACATCCTAATGACACTTATTCAAATACAAGTTCTTAAATAACAAGATTATTTAGTAGAAAACTACCATAGTATGAAGCATCAAATCAGGTAAACAAATGTGTAAATCACCTATAGAAATCATCATATTCCTCCCATGTAGCACTATCTTTAGAGTATTAATCCCACAATACCTTACACTTTGACACTTCTCTATTAAACAAATGAAGTTTACGAGTGTCAATTACTTTGACTGGTTCTCCTGTATACACCCTAAATTGGTCAAAAACCCACACATATCATGTCTTTTCATAGTATTTTCATAGGAGACTCCGACTAGAGAATATGAGCTTTTGTTCACAATTAGCCATGCCTTTGTTTTTTTTAGGCTTATGTCACCTTTTTACCTATTCTTGATCATTTAAAGCCTTTCAAACGGTCATTCCACCTTAGCAAGGTCAACTTCCTATCCTCTTTCCATCCTTATAGGTCCTAGGACTATAGGATAAGAGCACTAGGATTGGATTATAGCATTGGACCCTAGGGTATCCCATTTCCAATGTTCCTATCTAAGATCAATTTGAGTTCTAACAGTCAGTCTCTTTTGCTAGTTGAGTCTTACCCCTTTTTCTAGCTTCGTCCTTAAGTTTTCCCATGTCATCCAAATGCAAATAAAGCTCCCAAATTTTAAATAATGAGTCTCTTATATAAAGGACATCACAAGGCATTTTATATTTTTCAGTGACTACTTTGGTACATTACATAATTAAAAATTACTCAATAGTATACCTCAACATTCTACATCACACAAAATTGCATGCTTTATCAAAGAAGGGCCTAGACAAAAGTCATTATTGCATCTATTGTGGGCATTTATTATGCACATTCCCTAAGGGAGAACTACATTGGATCTGAGACCCTATCTTGAATGTTAATGTAGGTAGTGATTAGGAAAGTAAGGGTTCTATATCATTCGATCATTCTTCCTTTAACCTAGTTTTACCCCTTTTTTTGATGAATTTATTATTTGTATGTGTGTAGATGAATACATGGTCTTGGAGATTAAAATGGACCTAAAATGAGCTCTATTGACTTCTAGCCTCCAAAATTTGGTACACAAGTTCACACTAATCTAGAGAATAAAACCTAGAAGGTTTAGATCCTCAGGACAATAATGGTAAAGGAGGAATATAAAACCAATGCCACTCTTATCTACTTTTTATACTCCTATCCATTCATATAATGAAGGATAGATCCAAATTCTAGACAGTGTCCTAGTCCTGCATCTCAATTTCTAGCTCTTGAATCATTTATTTCAAACCATTTTTACATAAGTTTATTTTTCTTCCTCATGTAATTTACTTGATAAAAATATATATTTTACCATATTAAACTAGATTTTTCCACTTACTCCAGACCCCTTATTATTTAGGAACTACACACTAGTCTCCAAAAAATAAAAAAACATTTGGTGAACCTGACTTACTTCAAACAAATCTAAAACCCTAGGTACCCTTAGGGTTTTTCCTTCATATTTTGTGAAAAATTTTAATTTCAAATTTCTAATTTTGTATTAATTTTTGTGCACTTATTTTATTTAAAACTATTTTTATAATTTACATTATTGGCATAATTTTCAAAAATTCTAAAATCTTAGGTCAAAACCCTAGGTTTCCAAACTAGTTCCTCAAACCCTAAGCCTTCCTCATAATTTTTAGAAAAAAAACTTAGATTTTTTTCAAATTATTTGGATATTTAAAAATATTTTCAAAATCTCAATATTAGTAGTTAGCTTGTGCAAAAATTCAATTTCAATTTTTTATTTTTGTATTAATTTTTATACATTTATCCTATTCAAACCCATTTTTATAATTTAAAATTATTTCATAATTTTCAAAACATTTAAAACCCTAGATTTCCAAACTAGGTCCTTAACCCCCAAGTTTTCCTCCCTTACAATTTTTAGAAAAATATTTGGAATTTTTGTAAATTTTTTGGATAGTCAAAAGTATTTTCATAATCTCTATGTTCATATTCATTTTTGCATTTATTTTCTTAATAGTAATTTTCAAAATTCTCTTTGGTGAAAGAAATAAAATGGCCACTAAGGAACTTCTTCCCTTTTATCCCATAGATCAATTTCTACAATTTTCTCATAATTATGACAATGAATGGACTAATTTGCAAAATTTCACATTAGATAAAAATGTGTAAAATGATTTTAATTACAATGAAGATAACTAATATTATTGTAATGAGAAATATGCTGATATATGTGATAGTGATAGTGAAGTAAAAATAGATGCACTTCTTATCTCAAACTTATCTCTTTTAATCCGTCTTCTAAAGAAAATAATTTTGATAAATGGGAAAGATAATTTTCACCTATTTATCCTATATGCAATGCACCAAATGAATGAATTAGTCATGCATTTCTAAGTGAACCTCTTCTTGGTGATAGTTTACTTCTATGTGAACCTAATCTCTCTATCTTTTTTGCTACTTCTATGTTAAAATTACAACATTATAAATGTAATAGAATAAAATTTAAAATTCATAGTTCAAATGATACATCTCATTTTCCTAACTCTACTTTGTCAAAAGAATGTCTAAATAAAAACTCTTCTTTTCTTATTTATTATATTACACATGAAAATAATGGATACACTCCATCCATGGATAACATTGATGCACATGATATTCCAATTTCAAATGACACTTTATTGAATATTATAAAAGAATTAAATTTTTCTCTTACACCTCTCCCTAGTTTCACTAAAAATGATAATGAGTATGATAGTGAACATGAAAATGAATATGGAAATGATAGTGATTATGAATAATATGCCAATGATGACAATGCATGCAATAGTGATGATTATTATGCACATAGTGAATAATAATATGTATCTCATGTTTCTAACTCTTCTATCACTCCTCTCAAACATAATGCACTTCTAATTATTGTTTCTACTTATATGCATGATTATTTTTCAAATAATGCAAATGTTCATGCTAATAGCACATCTACTCAATTAGAATATGATACACTAAAACATAAAGATACCAATGAATCTCCCAAGCCACTTCTCACTACAGTATAACCCAATTCTCACTCTTCACCTAAAGAGAATGGTAACTCACATCCCTATAGTAAGGTCCAAGTTACCATTACTCCCAAGGTTCAAGTGAACACACCCCCTCTTTATGATCTAATTGCTAAATGTAGCATTCCCATGGTTAAAATTAACAATCAAATTCAATGATTAAATGAACCACTTTAAGATGTTAATATACCATCCTAAGATATTATCTCTTTAATGCATGCAGTTGGTGAATTAAAACACCAAGTACATCTCTTTACCTTGAAGAACAAGGCTCATAAGTCTTGGATGGATGCCAAAAATTTACATGATAACCCTCTTTAGAACAAATTTATAAAAGCCTCATTACCTAAGCATTTCTAGATACCACCATTGCCTCACTTTGATGGAATTGGATATCCATTTGTACACCTTCAAGCCTTTCAGAAGGCTTTGCCATTTCATGTGAGTCCTTTGATTCTACTCAAGTTATTCCATCAAACATTAGTGGGAGAAGCATATAATTGGTTATTTCATCTCCTTCCTATTTGTTCTTTGCATACATATGATGATTTAGAGGAGGCATTTCTTAGACATTAATAACAAAAATGGGCCCTCATGTTACATATGATAAACTTGTAACTTTACATCAGAATACTTCAAATCTAGTTAGTGATTACATCTTACAATTTAAGAGTCACATGTTAAGATTGATATACAAACCAACAAATTTAGAGATTCAACATATATTTATTAAGGGGATTTTCCAAAATTTCTTTGATCACCTACTATATTAAACAAAGTCTTCTTTTAGGCACTTATACTATATAATTCTAGATTTGAAAAATAAATTGGGATTGATTGAGGCATATTCAGTTGATTAGATTACTCTAGATTTCATAGCAGTATCTAAATCTATATCTCCTATCACATATAATCAACCATGTACTAAACAACATTAGAGACCACAACAAGAAAAATAGTAAATTAAGAATAGAGAGATCATCTCTAGAGCACAACCTATAATATGCACTATAGAGAACAACATCAATTCACCATTACAATTTGATTTAGAGAAAGATAACCCATCTATCATATTATCAGCACTACTAGATAGGAGGTTAATCACATTACCTTTTGCTCAGTGACAAGATCCACATCTCTTATGTGGATAGCCACATCGACCCTTTTATAACTATCATCTTATCTATGGACACAAAGATAGTGATTGTTATGGACTTAGAGATTGCATTAATAGATGTGTTGATAATGGCATCATAACATTCACATAGGAGGCACCAAGATCTCTTCCACCATGGAACCATGGACCTCATTCATCCATGATTGATTCATCTCATAATATTCCTTCATAAGAATCATTGGTAAATCATCATGAGATTAAAGAAGGTTTTAAGATAGGGCCTCACAGGAGATCTCTTATTCCACCTATTCAAAAGGTTTGGAAACTAGTACAATGAGAATAGCCTCAATATAGAATTATAGTCCATGGAGTACATAGTGCAGTTCTATATACATATCTATCAGAGTTACATGCATTGTAGCAGAGTAATACTCATGCGAAATATTCATTATAGCTAGATTTTCTAGGTCCTGTCTCATTTAATAATCTGCTACAATTAAGATTAAATGAACCCACATCACAAAGTATTGCTCATGAGAAATATTCACTATGGCTAGATTTTTTGGGTCCCATCTCATATAGTAATCCACTACGGTTAAAATTAATCAAGTGTACATCATAGGTTTTAGCTCTAGCTCGATCTATGGCTTAGTCATACACATCATAGTAGAGGATACATAGTATATGATTATTGATAAATGAGCCTTCTTCACAACACACAATTTTAGTTACATGACCAATAAAGTTACATTTTTTAGAATTTCCACATACAACTATAGTTAGTGCATCATAGATAGTATCAGATATAGAGCATGTTCCTACACAACATGAGTAGTATGGGCATTTATATAGTTGGACAACAAGATTTAGATAGTGATATAACATAGAGTGATATGACACATAGTCATATTGGTTTTAGTTTATAAGCTTCACTTAAAAGGCTAATGATGGAACCAAAGATCTAGCTAGCCTTTGTATTCTTGATCCACTCTCAAGGAATTAATACACACAACATGTTATCTTACATCCCCACATGCTAAAAACTAACATCCCTCATTCCCAATAACTATCCATAGCCAAAACTAGATTATCAAAATCTAGATTTTGCCAAATCCTATTTTACCAATCTCAAGCCAGTCTAACTTATCTCAACACTTTCCCAATTACAAAGACAACAAATTTTTTGCTCACATATAATTACAAATGAAATAAACTTATTTACTTGCATATAAATTTAAATATAAATCTAGCATCACACTTATCAAAATAGTTAAATAACATATCCCAAGTCCCATTTTACCAAACATATGCAGCCTTAACATCAATACCAAATCAACTACTTCTACAACAACCATATGCAATGAATACAATAATATATTTCAAATCCTATAACATAGTATGAAGATAAACCAACATCCATATATATATATAACCAAGTTTTCAAATACATATACACTGTATCAAGATATAATCAATCATGAATGGACATCATGCCCTCACTCTCAATCTCACTCTCTCCTTCAGTACTAGTCCCATAGTCCACTCTAGTGCTTAATGACCCCACACCTCTTTGATACCCTAAATGCCTCTTGAAATGACTATTTCACTCCAATAACTACCCATGCTCTTTTTGTAAGTCTATATATCACCTTTGAAGATCCATGTACTCGTTCATAATCCATGTACTCACTGATCCATAATCAAGTGGAGGCATCATATGCCTATCTAGCTCAACCCTCATCTCATCTCTCTTTCCCACTACCCTAACATATGCATCCATAGTTATAGTAGCCCTATCACTCACTAACATATGCATAAACACTAACTGTAACTATCACTCACTCTATGAAACCCACCTCCATAACATCATCAAGTACATACCATATAAGCTCATAGAGTGTAGACTCAATGATAGTCTCTTAGAACCCATCATATCTACCTCCTACACTAGCTTGTGCTTCATCCTAAGTACCTCTTACTCCAGCTTCATACAAAATGTAATACTACATTAGATATATACTTTCAAGTTAAACTAAAATAAATGCAAACTTAAACACAATTAAGATATAATCAATGCTTACCTCCCATTATCTAGATTAGAGCAAGATCCTCATACTTGAGGGCATCCCTTCCACCAACAAGATATAATGGAGCCCACTGATGTTCATCCCACCATGTGGTATATGTTTCTATGCATCCAACATCATATACATCAAAAATATATATATGTCTCATGAATATAAAGGTAATGGTGGTAGCTTAACCTTAGTAGGCCTTTAATGAGCTCCTACCCTTTTTGGTGCCCATGAAATCCTCACCCATACCCATGCTATAGGGGCACATCTTGTGGTACTCCAAATTGTCTAGTCATGCACTCATACTAAAAGTGTTCTTACACTCTAGTCTATTGGTCATGTAACCAACAACTTACCCTCATACATCATAACTTCACTCCATCCTTGAGTCACCCATGGAATCCCCTATTGGGCATCCATATTATATCTTGAGACATTTATCTATTTTAAACTTATCTATAGTGATATATCACAAGAGATCGAATATCCAATGAACTCATACATCACTCCCCATATGGCTATGGAGGTACCCACCTCTCCTTTGAAAATCCTATCAGATGCACAACCACTATATGCACATAAACCTAGCAATGTAATAAGGTAGCTACATTCACACCACCATTGAATGCCTCTTGAGTAAACCTATAAATATCCCTATATAAGTGGGCAAACATAGTCCTACCCCATGAGAACATAGTACCATACACCTCTATATTATGCATGATCTTATGCATCATATATGTAATCGACACCCCACTCCCATCCATAATAATGAATGAAGCCAACAAAATAGATAACCACTTCCACAAGCACAAAACACTCAACTGCATAATAACTAAAAATTATACATCATTATCACTACCTATTTTATGTATGCTTGAGGGCACACCAACAAAGTACATGGATGCATGGTCAATAGCATCTACAACCATGTCATCCTATAATGTAATAGGCCATCCACTAAATGACAAATGTAAAATATAGTACACATCCTCTAGAGTAATAGTAATCTCCCTTATATGAAGACAAAAAGTGCATGTGTCTACATTCCACCTCTCACATAAGGTAGTAATCAGATACCTATCCCACTATACACTACCTAGGTCACACACATGACCCAACCTTACCGTACCCATCACAACCCTCTCATAAATTGACAAAGGTAACAATATTAATGTCTCCATCACTTGGCCTCTATAGAACTCCTTCATCTATACCTCACCCAAAAAACAAGATATATATTAGTCAACCATGCTAAAGAAAATAGTTAAGCTACATGACAATAGGCAACAACTCGAAATATTATAAAAGTATCCCTAGTGGATAATAATGATACAAAAGGACACTAACACTAGATAATAGCACCATAACCTAGATATCATCACTAAACTAGATAGGAGCATTGACTCCTGGATAGGAGTACTGGAACTAGTGGAAAGTTATTAAAACACTTCAAAATAACTCCAAAACATTAAAAATAGGCTTCTATATAGGTAAAAATCATGCATTTTAGCTACTTACCAGGGTAATCTCCCCATTAGCCTCAACTTGGGTTGCCAACTACTCAAATTAGGTCAAGATAGGTGCTCATCTCCTTGACATATATCCTACTCCAGACCTCCAAATCTTAACCTAGCCAATGCATAAATGAATTGAGAATCAATATGATTCTCCTATATCAAACAACTTTCTCATTCAGAGCAAAATACCATTTCTCCTATAAATTCAACCCTATATCTCCATTTTACAAACAATTTTATTCCATAAAATCATAAAAAAAATACCTTCAACATTACATAAACCTTTCTCTCTTATTACATCATCCACATACTATAACACATACATCTCAATATCTCTCTTATACCAAGACATGTAATTTGGTTCCTACCAATAAAAGACTCATTCAACTTTCACAAAAACTTAGTCTAATCAATCAAGTAACTTATTTTTCAATTTAAACTATACCAACCTTGATTATATCATTATACCACTAGTCAACACATTTGGCTCAACTTCCTCTATCACAGATCTCATACATCTCCCTAAAAAGGGGCATCATTCTTACTATTTCTATTCCTACACTTATCCAACATAAGTATCCACTCTCATAGATGGATACACCATGGTTCATACACTTATACTATTTGGATTATCAAATTTAGCTTAGACTAATCAAGATACACAATGATTTGGACTACATGGGTCACTCAGCATTACTCAAAACATTTATAGGGATACACCTTCAGTTTATAGATACACCATGATTCTTACACATCTAGCAATTATATTATTATAATTATCTTAGATCAGTCAAGATATATAGTGTTTTAAATTACATGGGTCATGCATCATCACTTAGGACATTCAAAGGGACATACCCTTAGTTTAAAAATACATAGATTAGTTAGATATACAATGGTTTAGATTATATAGATTCACAGTGACTTAGATATGGATTCAAACTAGATACTAGATTTGGGGGCATGGACATTACTACATGTCTCATACACTTATATTCATACAACATGACACAACCACATGACCATATAATAGATTATAGGCATAGTATAGAGCAAATTATTTTGATCTCTAGTTTTGTACATGGGACATGGCATGATATCTCTTTTCACATATAGCTATACAAATTTATAGACTATACATATGCATCACTCACATACCAAATTTGGTGGCATGGTATAAATGTTCATGTTCTTCACCATCTAAGATTATATATATTAGAATGGTAAGACATGTTATTCTCTTCTTGCACATTTACCAAAGTTTTGGATTACACCTAGATATACACAAGTTATCACCATGTTGGACTATATGATCATCTGTAGTGGTTTTTCCATATCATTACCTAGACCTAGACTACATGAGTTTATGCAAGATAGAGGATAGACATTGGTTTTAGGCCTTTGATCACTTCTCAATTCTAATTCAAATTATTCATAGTGGGGGTATGATAGATTTTTCTTTTCATAGTATATAGAGTCTATGCACACACTCCATATTACATGAGTTTATGTGGGATAGAGGATATACATTGGTTTTGGGACTTTGAGCATTTCTCATTCCAATCATATTCAGCACAAGGGGTAAGCATTGCCCTCTTTCTCCATGTTATATGGATTCCATATTTAGATGTAGTATAGGGGGGAATCTATTTTAGGGATTCCTTATTTCTCTAGGCACTATTTATCTCTCTATCCATTGCTTTGGCCAAGAAGTGAGATGAGCTCTTTTTTTTAGTACATTCATCTCCACATACGTATGTTTAGGTACACATTTTCTTCTTTCTTTTACTCTATTATTTAATTTCATTGAATCAATAAATTAAAAGGGGGGAAAATGTATACACCCTAAATTAGTCAAGCAACCACACATATCATGTATTTTCATAGTCCTTTCATAGGAGACTCTGACTAGATAATATGATCTTTTGTTCACATATAGCCATGTCTTTGTTTTATTCTTTTTGGTCTTGTTCTAGGCTTAAGTCACCTTTTACCTATTCCTAGTCATTTCAAGCATTTCAAATAGTCTTTCCACCTCAGCCAGGTCAGACTTCCTATCCTCTTACCATCCCCATAGGTCTTGAGACTATAGGATAGGAGTGTTGGGATTAGACTATAGTGTTGGACCCTAGGGTGTCCCATTTCCATTGCTCCTATCTAGGATCAATTTGAGTTCTAATAATTAGTTTATTTCTCTAGTTGAGTCTTACCCATTTTATTTGCTTCACCCTTGAGTTTTCCCATGTCAACCAAATACAAATAAAGATCCCAAATTTGAAATAATGAGTCTCCTATATAAATGAATTCACAAGGCATTTTATATCTAGAACTTACTACTTTGGCACATTATATAATTAAAAATTAATCAATAATATAGCTCAACATTAAGCATCACACATAGACTTGAATTCTTGATCAAGGAAGGGCCTAGGTGAAATTAGTTCTTACATATATCATGAATTTTGATTATCACATTCCCTAAGGGAAAACTACATTAGATTTGAGACCCTAGCTTGAGGGTTAATGTAGGTAGCGATCAGCACAATAGGGGTTCTATATCATGCAATCATTCTTCCCCCAAGCCATATTTAACCCTTTTGCTTTTAATGCATTTATTGTTTACATGTGTGTATATGAATATGGGGTTTTGGAGATTAAAATAGACCTATAACAAGCTCTATTAACTTTTAGCCTTCAAAATTTGGTACACAGACTCACACTGATCTGGTGAACAAAACATAGAAAGATTAAATCCTCAAGAAAATAGTAGTAGAGGAGGACTAAAACATTGGTTCCACTCCTATCCAATCATATAATGAAGGCCAGATCTAGATTCTAATAGTGTCCCACTCTTGCATCTCAATTTATAACTCTTGAATCATTCATTTCAACTGATTTTTAGATAATTTATTTTTCTTCCTTGTGTAATTTACTTGATACAAATTTATATTTTACCATATTAAACTAGATTTTACCCCTTACTCTAGACCCCTCATTATTTAGGAACTACACACCAGTTTCCTTAAAATAATAAAATATCTAACATGACCACCTAAAGATCTAGAACATGTAAAATATTCTAATCTAACACATGTGAAGGATCAACTATATACCTTTTAAAATAAGAAACATGGAATACATTATGTAATAAAGATAGGTTTGGTGGAAATTCAAGTGTATATACTATAGGATTGACCACTTGTAAAACCTCAAAGGGTCCTGCATATCTTGGTGAAAGTTTCATTGACTTCTCAAATTTAATTGAGCTCTTATATGGCTTAACATGAAAGAACACTGTATCACCTACTAAAAATTACCTAGCTATCATTTTCAAATAAACATAGCTTTTATAAATATCATTAGCCTTAGCCAATCTCTACCTAATTCATCTAGATTGATCTTCCATTTCTAGAAGCATCTCAGGTCAAAAAACTACCTTCTATTCTAACATGCTCTAACTGATTGGTGTCATGCACCTTCTTCCATACAATTATTAAAATGGTGTCATATTCAAAACTAATTGGTGTGAGTTATTTTATGTGATCTTAACTAATGTAAGATACTCTTCCTACTTGTATTATTGATACATGTAATACATATGAAGTAGATCCTCTAATACCTAATTAACTCACTTAGTCTAACCATCAGTCTAAGGGTAATATGCAGTGATAAAGTTTAGTTGAATATAAAAAGTTAAATTAAGAGTTAACTTAAACCTAAAATTAATATTTTGATCATGATCTAAAATTATCTTCTTTGTAAATCCATGTAATTGATACACTTCTTTTATAAACCTCTTCATAAGAGTAGGTGCATCATCTATCAAATTACCTAGTATAAAATGAGCCACCTTGGTTAGTTTATCAACTATAACCAAGATCATGTCATTCATATTCCATGATAATGGTCAACCTAGGACAAATTATATACTTATCACCTACCACTTCCATTCTAGTATGTCATGTGGATACAACAATCTAACTAGATTCACATGTTTGGCTTTCACATACTGACACTCTAGATATTGTGACACAAATTTTGCTTCATCTTTATTGATTCCCTTCCATAAATAAAGTAGTCTAATCTCTACCATGAGATTGGTTACTCTTAGATGTCCTTTTAATATGGAATTATGTAATTATTTTAGAACTCTACTCCTTAGATTCTCTTAATATCACACATAAATCCTAGAATTTTATCATAAAAGACCATCATTCTCTATTTTGTATCCTTTATACCTAGGATTTTAAGCATTTTTATATAATGCTTTCCTAACTTGATCATATAATTCATTTTTTAGTGAGAATTTGATTAGTTAATCTTTGAAAGTAATCCTAATAGTAGTCATGACTGCTATGTACCTCTTATGACTTAAGACATCAACTGCTCTATTTTTCTTGTCTTTGATAAAGTTGATATAAAAATTGTAATCAAACAAGAAATCTAACCATTGCCTCTAATGAGAATTTAGATTTAGTTGGGTGAAGATGTACTTGAGTCCCAAGTTATTAGTCTTGAGGTCAAATAGTTTTCCCAACAAAAATGGCCTCCAAACTTGTAAGGCATGTACAATTGTTACAAGTTATAGGTCATGAAGGGAATATATCATCTCTTAAGGCTTTAGCTTCCTTGATTCATAGGCTACCACCACACCATCCTACATAAGGAATCCTCCTAGTCCATTACCAAATGAATTTGTGATCACTAAGAATTAACCATTGGGATCATGAATTCTTGACACTAGTACTAAAGTCTCCTTTTCAATTCTTAAAAAGATACTTCACACTTATCTAAATAGACAAAACTTTGGTGCTTCCATTGTAGAGAGGTAATCAAATTATCCATCTTGGAAAAATTTAGAATAAATTTACTACTAATCCCATGAAACTTCTTACCTCATAGACATTCTTTAGTTATGGCCATTTCATAATGTCTCTTATCTTTACCAGATCTACTTAAATACCATCTATATAGATAATATGTCCCATATATTTCACTCTCTTTTGGAAAAATTCACTTGGACCACTTTCCATACACTTTTTGCTTCCACAACCATTGTAAAACTATTTCCATATGTTTAATATGTTCCTCTTCTTTATTATAATATGTAAGAATTTCATCAAGAAACACCAATACAAAATGATCTAGATAATCTATGAACATGTTGTTCATGAGATTCACAAATGCTACTAGAGCATTTGTCAACCCAAATGGTAACACTATAAATTCATAATTCCCATATCAAGTTATAAATGTTGTCTTAAGAATATCCTCATCTTTAATCCTTAGCTAATGATATCCTTTTCTAAGATTAATCTTAGAAAAGATCATTTTTACTTGCATTTGATCAAAAAGATCATATATTCAAGGTAATGGATACCTATTTTTAATAGTTTCCTTATTCAACATTCTATAATCAATACAAAGCTAAATATACCATCCTTCTTCTTGATGAAGACAAATAGTGCACCCCATGGTGACACACTTGGCTTGGTCAACCCTTTTGACAATAATTCCTAGAGTTGAGCTTTCAACCTAACCAATTCAATGGTTTTAATCTTATATAGTGCCTTAGATAGTGGTTATAATCTATGTATGATATCAATTGAGAAAAAAAAATCTTTTTAAAGAGGAAATCCTTGAAATTCATCATTAAAACTCATAATGAAAGGGTAAAATTTAATTGATGTTTCATTATATTCCTCCATTTTATTTATCTTGATAATAAAGTCTTGGCATCCTTTTCCTTGAGCCTTCTTAAGTTGCATTACATAAATCTAACTAAGCCTCAATTCCCTTTTCTTGCCCTTAATTTGTGTCTAATTTACAAAATCATCTAAATACTCAACCTTATTCAAATAACAATCAACCTTAGCTTTATTATTCATAAATGAGTTGACCCTTAAGATCACATCATATGACCCTAGAGGTGCTATATAAATATCCACTACTATTATTAATTAGGGTAACCTAATCTCAGCTTCAACTAAACACTTATCAACTTTGACCTTTGACTAGTTCCCATATTGTACTGACCATGAATTTTCCATTACTCCAACTTTTCTAGATAACTTATTTAGATTTATAGGAGGTATAAAAAATTATGTAGCCCTCGTATCTATAAAAATGGAAAATGGATGTTCAAATAAAATACCTAATCATTCTATGGGTGAAGCTTATAATTTGACTTGTTCATTATCAACTTACACATGAATATGTTTCTAAAATGTTCCTTACTTAGAATTAGAATCTTTGTTCCTTGACTTATCTTAGGTTCACTAAAGAGTAAAATGGTCACCTCCACAAATGAAGTAACCTATAGGTGGCCCCTTCCTATCAGACTATTGGTTTCCCTTAAAACCACCTTTGAAACCATTACCCATTTTTCAATTACTTACACCACTAATAAATTTGGTATTATGACTCTTGAACTAACACTTGAAGTCTCCACTCTTCTACTTCAATTCTTCTTTTTGAAAGTTAGCTTAGAAATTCCAAACTTTTTCTTAAACCTATTTTTGACCTAAGCAAGAGATTTTAACCTATGTACCTATTTTACCACCTTCTTAAATATTTGGTCTATGGTATATGTCCCATGAACGTCCACCTATCCACCAATATAGGGTTTTAATCCCATAATGAATTTTATAATTCTAAAACTCTCATTAGAATCATAATGAGGCACATATATCATAAGTTTGGTGAATTTTTCCCAATACTCATTCACTGATAGGTCTCCTTGCATTAGGTTCTATAAAATTAGAATATTTTGGTCAAAATATAAATTTAGAAGCCACCATGATATAAAGAGTGTCACAAAATAATCCCAAGTAGTGGTGGTCAAGTTAAGATTCATTTATAACTTCTTGCAGGCCCACCATGTAGTTTTTTCACCATCCAACTGGTAAGCTCCCCAGATTACTTTAGTGACCTTGGATTAGTTTTGAATTTTTAATTCCTTCTCTATCTTAATCAACCATGATTTATCTTTTTATCCCATAATGGTTAGATCAAACTTAGGTGGATTCATGTTTTTCATGTCCCTAACCAATTTCATGGCTACATGTGCTCTCATGTCCTGAGGCACTTCCTCATGTCTTTACTCTTGATGTATTTAAAAATTAGTAGGATGATATTCAAGCACTTCCTAATGGGATTCTTCTTTATGACCATTAATTTATTATTCTAATTCTATAATTTGGTCCCTAGTATCATTCATGTCTATAATAATTTGATCCAACTTTACCTCTTATTCAACAATAAATTGGTTAGGATCAAACAAATGATTTTTATTATTTCCATCCAGTTGACCCTTAATGGACACTCTAGATCACACAATTATCCTTTATGATAAACAAAAGGATAAAAATATGTTAATGGACTCATTAAGTCATGAGTTCAAGCTGCAACTTTGATACCACATGTAACACCCCCATTGGGATTTACTTAGAGTAATGTGTTTTCTTAATTTAATCTATGTACTCTTCCATTAGATTTTACCATGAGAATATAATTATTTATCCAATTATAACACACTACTAAGTATTTTAACCAAATAAATATGTAATATTTACCTATTAATGATCACTAATATCATATGAAATAGAACATAATTGAATATAAAAAGTAACTATAAATATCCAGCCATGGCTAGTACAATAATACAACCATTGTTATCAATGTAAAAATAAGTAAAAGTACATTTCATTAGGAATAAATTTTAATAATAATAAATATAATACAAGATACAAGATATAATATTAATTAAAAATCATCATTAAATTGAGATAACACACAACTAACATGCATAATCAGTTATCTAAATGTAGAGATCATAAAAAAATGTACTAATGCTAAAAATTAAAATTATGCATAAATGTGTACTATCTAATGTGGTGTGTGGATGGGTTTTATCCATTCCTCTATCATCCCCCAATACATATATCTACATCACCCTCTCTGATTATGCTCTCCCTCTATCATGCTCTAAGGGATGAAACTCTTTTATATACAACTCATGACAAGAAGGTAGTTACTTTGTAACATCATGATACATATAAAATATTGACATAATAAAAAATTAACATGATCATAATGTAAATAATATACAATACATCTATATCATAATAATGAAATCATGTAATCAAAACAACATACAACTATCCCATAATATTATAATAATAAAATTGAATTAACAAATATAATAATCCACAGATAATTAGGTAATTTAGGCTAGTGAGAAATTATGATGTGACAATAATCCTTTAAATTCCAAAGAAATAACTTTATGAGAATCCAATTTTTGGATATGTAGTCCAATCATGATACATAAAAATATTTGAGATAATGCTCTAGGTCACCCTTTCCATCATATAATGTAAGTTGAGGTCCCATAAAAACTAATGGTAAGGGAGTTGTTTTCATGTGATGTACCAAAGATGTATGTAAGATAATATTAGAATTCAAGGCATGTGATGGCCTAATGGCTCCGTTATCGAGATGTAACACCTTAGAATATAGAGTATGAATATCATACATAAGGGATTGTAGATATAGAGTGTAGGAACTAGCCATAAGAGGTGTAGTTTTCACTAAAGGTTATTGAATTACAATTTTAGGTCATGCTAGCTGAGTTGGTTGAGTTCGCCCCACTATAAGTGTAACAAGATTATTAACTAGGGGAGTTGAATATTAACCATTGTTTTTTTTGTTCTTGATTTCCAATTTGTCTTTTAAGAATTATGAATTATCAAGTGGTTGTTCTTGAATTATATCTCTGAAGCCCTATAATATCTCATCTTTGTTCATAATTATGTCTTCATATTAAGTGGAGGGAGAATGCCCTTTTTTTAATGTGTATATCATCTTACTCTTGGTTGTATTGTTCATCTTCAGATGCATTAGAATTGAAATACACATAATCAAGGTGTGAAATATGCATATCTAGAGAAATGATAATTCCATTATCCATGTTATATGCTCAAATAGTAGGAATCTAAAAATGCTCTATAGGATTACCATCTAGTCTAGCACTTATGTTAATGGAAGAGAGATAGATTTTATAGGTGGAATATAGTAAACAAATTGAAATAGATATGATAAAATAAAATATATGAAATCTAAAAATATAAAATCAACTAATGAAAATAGGAAAAAAAGATACAAACCCTAAGAGCATCTAGGGTTAGGGTATCTTTGCAAAAAACATAAATTATATTTAAATAAATGAAATCCTATTATGAGATTGATTTAATTAGATATGTTATGCTAAAAAAATAGAAAAATAGAAGTTTAGAACCCTAATTTAGTGCAATTTTTTTTGGAAAAGGTAAACTAGGGTTTGAAAAAATATTCAAAGTTGGGTTCACCAAATGTTTTAATTTTTTTGGGTTTTACTATTGTAAATCCTATGTTAGATTAAAAGGATAAGTTATATAAATAAATCAAATAATATAGAATAAATAACTACTAATTCTGTATAAAATTTGACTTGCATTAAATTTTAAAAAATAATAATATATATTTGTAAATAAAGATTCATTTAGAAAATAATTATCATAGAAGATATAGGTGTTGAAAATTAGGTTATAAATAGATTTGTGTCATAAATAGGGTACCTAAGTTATATTCACCCTTATATAATAACACCCCACTTGGATCGTAACACCATGTGTCTCTAGTGTTTTGAAAATGGTATAAGTGTCGTCTTTATAAGACTATTCATAAATTCTAGGAGCACATGCACTTGTGTTTTTAGGTTGTATTCCTGATCACATGAAAAATGGAACTATATATTATGAATTATATATGATTTAATATTCAAACCCTAATCTTACTTCAAAGTATGGAATGATCTAAAAATATGTGTTCATTATTAGGATCGGTTGGACATCCTCAACACACTGATGTGAATAGATTTTCCTACATACTAATACTCTCAGGAGGGATCAATCCTAATGTATTTATCCCACCTAGTGCTTGGTACAAGTTCAAGTGAATGATATAATGATAGTGGTCTTGAATGCCTTGAGTGTTCTTGAGATTGGAAATAGGTTATTGGGCACAAAGGGATAGGATCTGGGAATGTAGGTCTAAGATTGCATTTGAGTTGTCAAGAGACATCTATGGTCTACACAATGATTATAAAATTGTGATAAATGATATAGGATAGGTCTAGGGCTAATATAGTAATAGGTTGTCTCATGAATCACTCTTCATATCTAAATACCACTTTTAGGTGATTACATGATAAAAGACATTACATTAATAGCCATTGGGTTTCATTTTGAATAGATGAATTTATTAATTTAAAAAATTAATATACATATACAAGTAAAGGGGAAATGGATGGATATAACCCTAACACTAACCCCTATCCTTACTTGATCTAAGTTAAATATAAAGGAAGTTAACAATATTTGAGTTGTTTTAGTTGCCATCATTTTGGGAAATGGCTGACATGGTAGAAGAAAGGGGAAGAAATGTAGGAGGGAATGTATGTTGATACAAAACATGCATTTTTTCAAAGTTATCATATCTTTCAATATTAATAGATCCATGCATATACATAGAAGAAATAATTAAGAATTTGAAATCAAAACTATGAATACCTTGTAGTTATGGAAATTTTGGTTTGGTAAGGTTCTAAAAATAAATATTGGGATATACTAGGTTTTTCATACATGCAATAACATATAAATATGAAAATAAAAGAGAAATAAAAGTGGAAAAAGGGATAAAAATTAAAAATTGTAGGCCAACATTATAATATTTTAAGCTGAGCAAGTAAGCATCTAAAATCCTTAAAGAGAGATCAATGTTTTTACTAGTATGGATAGTAGTTTATATTTTAATCTAAAGAATTGTATTATGTGTGAGGATATGATATTTATTGTGCCTAGGTTTTTCACATCATGAATAACATACATGCATTATGGTTGAATATAAACCTTGAATTGCTATTTTTTAATTCTAGTTAATTAAATGACATATTAGTCATTGAGTTTTACATAGTTATTTCAAACCTTATATTTTGGGTTTTTGATTGGTAGTTCCTATGATTACCTACCCTAAATAAAACATAATCAACCACTTTTTAAATAAGGTTATATAACCTCAACAAAAATTATATGTTATTTCTCATTCATACAAGTAAAAAATTAATACTAAGACCCTAAGAAGATGAATACTACCATTAGACAAAATAAACAACCTTGGATGACAAGGTTATAAAATAAAGCAAGCAAGAAGGCTTATACATATTTAATACCATTGTAAATGTAGGCATGTTTTCTTTTCCCCATCATCTAGAATGAGTAAAATCTTGATTATGTTTTCCATTATAAAACCTTGTTATTGGGTTAGATAAATATTATATGTATGCTTTGTTTTCTTGGTATATAGTTCTATGAAAATATAAATCCATAGTTATATAAGGGTATAAACCTTAATGGTTTTTATATGGCATGGATTGATGGGATTTGAACAATCTTGGTGTGATCTTATGAATGATTTATGAGTTAGTATCTTGATATGGGATGAACTTTGCTTTATGAGCATATAGTTATGGATGAACATACATATAATTTGGTAAAAATGATATTGTTAATATTTTTTTACTATTTAAAGTTTTAGATTAAGGTAAAAGCAAGTTTTTAAGGGGCCCCAAAACCCTAGTACAAGGAAAGAAAGAAAGAACATCCAAAACCATAGGCAAAGCCTAAAAACTACAACAAGGAAGAAGCAAAAATAGGTTTTTAATGGACCTAAAACCACCAGATGGACTACCAGTCAAAACCCAGATTTAACAGAGATCTGGCTACACCAAAGGCATAGGATTACAAAAAGAAAACAAAGAACAGGACTAGTTTCATAACCAACAAGAGGAACTAGATTATTCATCCAGTTCCAATATCATTTTCATAGTTTCTTTTCCTTTCATAACAGTATCCTGGGTAGTGGTTGCCACTAGCATGGCTCCTTTTTGTGTAACCTTCTTTCTTGAACTTTGTCTCATCCTTTTGCTAGGTCCCTCCAAGGCTTTGGTCTCTTCATTAGCTCTTTTTCCAATATTGACAGCAGTAGCACAAATATTGGACGTAACTTCCTCCATTTTCGTTATGTTGTCCTTAATGAGTTCTTGGAGGTTATTCTCATAGGCTTTGAGCTTGACTGGGATCTCTCTTATCTGATTTTCCATATTGTTAATTTTGTTCCATACAAATTTTAGGGTATCTTCCATAGTTTCCACTTTCCTTTTGAGATCCATAATCTCCCTACACGTCCAAGAATCAAGTTGGAAAGATGCCTCTACTTTGCAATTAACCCAAGTCATTGGTGTGTGTGTTTCATCATTCTATTTTTTCCCTCTCCATTCCTCATAATTTTTATTGGGACTGTTCCTGACTTCTTCAACGATATCCTCTCAACCCTTTTGTTCCCGCTCTTTAATTCCAGTTTGAATTTCCATATCCATATCTTGATTATCATCTTGACCTGTAGTTTCCTTTTCATTCTTTGAAGCTGGGTCCTCAACAGGGCCATCCTGGACAAATTCATCCTTTGACACTTTCTGATTTTCCTCCGTATCTTCTATTCTATTTGCAGAATCCTCCTCTGTGTTGACATCATCTTTTTCATTCTTCTCAGGACATTCTTCATCCTCATTAGAGTTTGTATCCCAGCTTTCAGTTCCTTCTTCTTCCTCCAAGTTTTCCTCCCTGGGTTTATCAATTCTCTCATGTTCTGTTTCTTCTTCTACATTCTACTTTTTAGCACTAGGGAGCTTGATTTTGCCTTTCCCATTTACACTTTCACTCTTTTTGTTCCCTGACTCCTTGTTTTTCCCCTATTTGGGGTGCTTTACCATTACATTTTTCTTGCAATAGCCTTCGATTAACAGAATAAGGCCTTCATGTAGGATAGGGTACGTTTCCTTTTTCCTATGAGCATATAAACTTTGGACCAAGGAGAAGCAAAGATAAAAGGGAAAAGACAAACTTACCTTGTGCCTGAAATGGTTAAGGAAGACAAAGTGGAATTTGTACACTCACTTACTTCTTCCATCCAGGATGAAGTACTCCCTTATGCAGCTTAAGACATCCCTCCATATCCCTTTAATCTGATCCAATTCATAGAAATCCCTGTTCTTGACCAGCTTCTGCTCGTCCTCATCTATCTTGGGGAACTTACAAAAGGCCTCATTCAAAATGCTTGTCTGCTTGGAGAATTTAAGTCCATCCGTAGGCAGCCTTATAACCTCAGCTATAAAATCTTTTGTTAGGTTCACTGTGATACCATGTAGGGTGACCCTTTCATCAGTCCAATTTTTGAAAAAAGCCATAGTGATAAGCAATTTTGACCCATGGAGTCTTTCCATATAGCTCACAACTTTTCCTTTTTGCAGAATTCTCCAGACTTCTTGTTTCTCTTTCCATTCATCACAGCTCTTAGGTTCCTGCTTCTGGGGTTCTCCCTTCCTTTCACATGCCATACTCATTTTCTTTGAAACCCAGTTGCTATGGTCTTTACAATGATCCCACCTACTGCCAAATTGATTAGAAAGTCAGCTTTGTTTGTGCTTATTCAGGATCCGCTTCTCACTCTTGAGGGCCTTCCTCTTTAATGATTATTGTCCTTTCCCTGCGCTGCCACTCCTCCTACTCATTATATATCTATTACACTCCAATCTTTCCTTCCTTTGCATGGGTTGCATCATGAAGAATGAGCACCCTCAAATCCATGTTCTTTTCTAATGTTTCATGCCACCTCACTGTTTGACCTGCCCGGACTGCACAATTAGCTAGCCAATCTGCAACACCATTAGCTTCACGAAAGGTGTGGGTTATAATCACTTCTTCAAATTTTTTTATTAATGTTTTCATCTCCATTACCTTATCCTCTATGGTCTAAGACACAGTATTTATATTGTTAAGAATATTTATAATATTTAATGAGTCCCCTTCAAGCCACAATTTGGGATATCCCGATTCCACAACTATTTTGAGGGTCTGAAGGGTAGTTGTAGCTTCGGCAATGTGGCAATTCAATTTACCAATGGGGATTGAAACAGCATCAATTACCTTTCCCATATGGTTTCTCAAAACTCCACCACAACCTGCATTCCCCGGGTTCCCTTTGGCAACACCATCAAAGTTTCCCCTAATCCATCCTTGAGGGGGAACATTCCAAGTAACTCATGGTCTGGGATTATCAGGTTTACCTATAGGATTATCTTTCCTTAAGGGATTATCCACTTGGAGAGTTGAGCTTGGATTCTTTTGTGATAAAAAATTCTCCTTTAAAGCTCTAATGATGTTCGGTCCTACCACCCATCCAGGAAGTTCTTTATTTCTAAAGATTCGGTTATTTCTTTCCTTCCATATTCCCCACCAAATATGGGGAAGAGTAAGTTTCCATAAAAAAAGAACTTTGGGATTCTTTGAGGGGTAGTAGCAGCTTTTGAGAGATAATTCCACATTTTTGTGGTGAATCCATGTAATGCCCCACAAATTGAGAATCTCCTTCCAAACTAGCTGAGTTACTATTTAAAGTTATAATTCTATCTATATTTAATTTAAAAAGTTTTTGTAATAAATAATTATTGATTATATATGTTTCATACTTTGGGAAAATATGGTAGGCAAATGTTATGCCAACTTTCTAGTTTATGAACATTACAGATTTGAAAGATTATAGGTTTATAAAAGAATTAAAAATTATTGATTAAACAATTAAGAAGACACTTGGAGGACTATTTCACTATTATAAATTATGTAATGTGATGGAAATTTATATCTATAAAATAGATATGGATCTTGTGTAGACTTTTTTTGTATTATACTTTAACAAAATTATGGTTCTATTATTGGAAAAAAAATCACAATCAATTTGGCTTATTTAAATTGAATTGTTATTCTTTACGTTCTTGAGATTTTATTGTAAAATTTTTTAATCTATGTATTAAATAACTAACATTGCACTATGCTCTACAATATTCAAGTTTAAAGGTTCTAAGTACAAGTCACTAACATTATAATTTTGGGTTATGCTTATGAATAATTCATAAAAATATGGTATATTCATTAAATTAATTATATTTTTATGAACTTCCCTATTTGTGCTAATATATACTATAATGTGGTTCTATTTATAATTCCTAATGGTTATATTATTAGGAATATATAAAATTAAATGTTAATAAGGTATTTAATACTTTCATTAGGCCCAATCAATTAGAAGAGTGAGTTGAAAATTAGAGACTTAAAAGAATACTTGATGTCATTATTATATTATTTTGGTCAAGGGTTGACTGTATGTGTGTTTTTAGTGACACTTATGATTATTGATTTGGTTTAAACCTTTCTAGACCTATACTAACTTATTATATAATATGAATGTATAAATACCATAAAATTTGTGGAAGCATGATTAGAACACAAGTTTGGAATGTTATGATAGGTCCACTTGGTGTAAATAAAGATACTCAGTTTTATTATTGATTATTGTGATTAAAAGAGAAAACTCAACCTATATTTATTCACCTCTAATACCTTAGGGATAAAATAAGAGTGAGATAATACAATTTGGCATTATTACTTATACTTAATCCTAAAAACTTATAATTCATGTTTATATGCTCTTCTCTGCTAAGTAACTACATAATATAACATTAATTTCTTAATAAGGTAATGCATTTATGAGTATTAGATATATAGTTGTTTTTTTAATAGTTTTTAATGGCTTATAAATCTCTTAAATGAATTTGTTTTGATAGTATAATTTAGAATGAACTTTTTTAGTCATGTGTACTGGAATCAATTCTAAGAATATAGTGTTTACATCTTAAGTTTTATAAGCACTAACTTTGGTGGTTTTTTATTGATATTTTCTTTTCACTAGAGCTAAAAACTAGTTTTTGGGCACAAGATAGGGGCCCAATCCCTAAGAAATATTAAACCATTATAAACATATACCACTTGATCATTTGAAACCACTGAGTAAACTTAAACAGCCACATCTAGCCTATAAATGCCCTGTGAGATTCAAAATTTGGTGGGGATGGGCACAACATACCCACTTTACCAACCCTTCCACATCTAATTAGCCTAAATTTGGTGTTTCTTATTGAATACTATTAAAATATTATATCCATGTGGATCTATCTTGACAATATTATTTCAATTTCCTTGTTTATACATGAAAAATTTCCATTTTTAATGATAATTTGTATCACCTATTGAGTTATGTAACTAGTATAGTTTTGCATTAATTGCTAAAATTAACTCTATTGATGATTAAATATACCTAAAAGACTATAAAAACTAGCCATGGATTACTAATGTTGATATATTTTCTAAGGAAGTATCAAATTACATGGGATATATAGGTTGTCTTTGATTCCACCTAGGTCAAAATGACATCATTCAACCATCATATTATGATAAAACCTATGAGAGTATTATAGTGGCTCTAAAAACCTTACCATATGTATCTATGAAAAAATTGTAGAAGGAATTACAGGATCTTTATAGAATTAATATAATTAAGAAATAAATAAATGGTGGAAATGTTGAACTAGGCCATTTATTTATAGTTCTTACTTGTCTGAATTGTAGGGTTGTTTAGTATATTTTGGACTTGAGGAGGGACAATGTAAAATCTCAAGGTTTTCATATCTTAGAAATTTTATTTATTTTATTCATCTTTAGTTGAAGTGAATTTTGGTTCTTTAGATAAAATATTATTATAATACCTCCAAATTGAGAATTTAACTGGTTGTTAAGACTTTAATCCTATTTTTATTCATGAGTCATTACAATAAGGACTAAAGCATTATCTATCTATTTAGTAGCTAACATGACATAAATCTTAATTTTGGTTGCAATAAATACTTAATACCTAATAAATTATTATTATAATATTAGGTATGAATTTCTGAACATGGTTGATTATTTGTATGAAATATTAATATTATGGTGTATTTACATTGAATTATGAAATCATTCATAGGAATAGAGGTGAAATCAACACTATAAAATCAATCAAGCTAAAGGCAAAAGGGTGATCAAATATCCTAATAAATGACAATTACAATGTTTTATAAAGGATAAAATGATATCCTTAAGTGTAACTTGTATGATATTATATAAGTTCAATAGTTTTGTACTTGTAACCATATAAAATTGTTAAAGCACTACCTGAGATTAGAACTTGGTATTCTTGGTAATAGGGTGTCAATGTGAAATGGAGGAGAAAGTGAATTATTTAAGAGGTAGTTGAAAATCCTATTGCATGTGATAATAATGTAAAGTATTTTGAACCTTATCAATTAAAGGATATATACTATATATCCTAAATTGAATTCTTAGTGTTGCCTTATTATAAATGGTAGATTGAATAAGTGAGATTATAATATGGTATGAGATAAGTAAATTATTACCCTATTCAATTTATCCATTTGACACCTTTAATTAAAGCTATCTATTCATCACTTGTAATCCTTATTTTTATTCATGCTAAATCTCTTCTACCATGGGGATAGCAATAAAAAAACATGAAAAGTGGCTAATTATGGCATATAATTAGGTGAATGCCTAAATGTATTTTATGTAATTACCCCATCAAGTTAATTCCATTCTATCCCAATGGTATAATATTTTACCTATATTATTTTTTATATCAACAAGGCATGTGGCAGTAAGGTTGGTAGTACAATAACTATGATGTTCTAGTGAAAATAATACTTCATTGATAAACCTTATAAGTACATTCAATATATATCATTAAATGTTTTGTTAGTAATAAGATATGGACAAAGGTATTTATAATTACTTAAAATGAATTATCTAATAAATCAAAAAGGCTAGCCTTGTACTAAGAATGTATTACATATAATTAAATAAAAACATTTTGAGAATAATTACTCGCAATATATTATTCTAGTATCTATTGTGAGATTAATATGGGAAATAAAAATTGATAGTGATATAAATTACTCTACCCATAGAAGATAAAAATGCGGATACATAACCCACAAGTCTAAGATCAAAACCTAAACTCCATGGTGGTTTTGGAATTATATCTTGTGAGGAACTAATAAAGTGTTAAGGTGACTACATTTCAGGTTATAATTTAGAAAAAAAAATAGGCTAGATTATAGGGATATTATACCTTTGGTATCAGAGCAAGTTTCAATGCTAGGATCTCTAAGAAAATAATTGAGTCTATGACATAGCTCTATGTTTATGACACTAGAAGCCTCTTGGATTGAAATTTACTTGGGGTTAGATACTTCATATGTTCACTAGGAAATAGGTGAGCATGCAAAGTGATAATGAATGGCCCATGGTAAAACTTAATCCTTATGTATTTAAAAAACATAACACCCAATTTTGGAAAGGTTAGTAAATCCTATAGGTAAGGTGGATAAGTTATAACCAGTTAGGGTAAAATTTGTTTTGAATCAAAGGTAAAGTTGTGAGAAAATTATATCACAAGATACTTTACAAGAAATGAGTGGAAAAAAATGTAATTCCACTAGAAAAAGATAAGATCCCATTGGAACCATCATTTAGTTAAATATATACATAATCTAGTCTAGATTAAAACTTGAAACTATTTTTACTAATTTTTTAATATCAAATATGAGAATTATGTGTTGTTATTATCATCTTTCAACTTGTCTTTTTTCTATTAGATATCATATTTCACATATTCTAATTTAATATTTTTTTGTATTCCATTTTGAAAGCTATTAGATTTTAATATTAAATAAATATGTTTTTAATATTTTATGGTCTAAAATGGCTCTAATTAAGTTTGATTCTAATTTATAAATTTTAATTTGTTGAATCTTTTCAATATTTTTTTGATATAAAATCATCATGGTAGAGTTTAATATTTTAAATTAATGTAATCGATTCAAATTTGGACATGATAAATTGTAAGACATTTATCACATATTTAGTTTATTTTTTCTTATGAAATATTTTATTTAAATTAGGTAATCCCACCTTTGACTAGTGTGGGAACCATCCTAGGTCACATCAAGATTTGTGGTCCTCTAAGGAGATATAGCAGGAAAAAACAAATGGCATTTAAGCCTAGACAAAAATAAACCCAAATAAATGAGAAGAAAAATAGAAAATATAATAAAGAGTGAAATGAAATTTTTAATTAGTAATTATAAAATTCAAACCAAAAAAAACCCATTGGTCAAATAAGGACATTTAGTGTATTTTCCCCAGGTCCTAGACTTGGGTTCTTTCTTGGAAAAAAATTTCAAACCTTTAGTAGTCGAGGGGGAAGTAGTGATTATAGGTTTAGTGTTTGATTAAAAGGGGTCCAATTTAGCTTAATAGAATGTACAAAAGACTAAACAATCAATTCCACTTACCTGTGCAAGGCATTACATTCTTAGATAAGGCTAGTAAATTTTAATCTCATTTCCTACACCCTATTGTTTAAATTGTCAATCTACTCCTTATTTTTTTCAATTCATCAAATATAAGTAATTTTCCCTTCCATATGGCCTCCATTGATTTTACCTCATTAAAAAATACTATTTTGGGCTTGGGAACAAAAATATTTAGTAGAAGGTTTCAGTGGAGGTTTTAGACAGACTGGCTTGGGGGGTATTGATAGATGGGTGGTAGGACCCCAAGGTGGAATCCTCCTCTGGTGAATCCTCCTTTGGAGAGTCCTCCTCTATGGATGGTCCCCTATGGGGACCATCCTCCCTTCCAAAGTTTGGCCATGTTTTACTAAAAATAATATAATCCCTTAATTCAGAATGGCGTTACACTCATTAACTTGGTAGGAAAGGGATGTGCATTCCAGTGACTTTAGCAGGTAAAATGATAGGCTAATATTATAACCCTATAAATGGTTTAATAAAAAAATGGTGAGATAAAATTAAGATATAATTAAACTCTAGATTTAGGTATCTCCTCACCTAGAGGCATACCTTTGACCATTATCATGGGAGATCTACCTAGGGAAACCCCTTCTTATCTATTTTCACAAACTTATTTGTGTGTAAGAAGCACTAAAAGAGTCCCTAATTTTTACATTGATATTTGTAACCCTTAACTAGTTTTAATCTCATGCCGATGGCCTCACATATGAATTCCTCTATTAATATAATATTAATACCCTACATCACCACCATATGCTTATTCCATTTAGTGATGAAGTCCCTAGAAGCATCGGCATCATGCTTTATAATCTATAACATTAGTTCCATGAGAACCCCCCCCTCCATGATAACTTTTTCTAGACATTTTATCCATGCACTTTAGAACATGAGGTAGGCTCTAATAACTCTCTATCTCCCCCCATTACCATAATGATAATAGAGCCAAGACAAATGGATAGACAATTTTAGAATATACTAGTTTGAATTATATGAAATAGGATTGGGATACACATTGCCTTCATCCTTAGGCAATTAATCCACCTCAATCCATAATAGTGGTTCATAATTTTTAAAATCCATCTCTTGATAGGAAGAGTTTGTGCATGTTTTAGATTGATATCCCACCTATCCTCTTGTACTTTCATTTTTTATGGACAATTGGACATTTTTTGGGATGTGGCCTCATTCTATATGGCTAATTTATATATACCATAAATATAAAGGTCATAAATAACTAATTTATAAAGGATACAACCTAAAAATATGTCAATTAGTGAGGGAAGTGAAGAAGCAAAAGAATTTTGAGTTTGACATTAGGCAGGAAAACTAGAAGAGTAGTGTAGAGGAGAATGCAGAGGCTAAACAGGAAAATTAGAATAATAGAGATGGCCTAAAGATCAATGTAGATTTATGTGACTAGATATAAGGGAATATCAATAAATTTATAGACCCAACTACATCAAGGGTCCATAATGTGTATGTTGACATTAATGACAAGAAACAATTAGGACCTCAAGGGATACACTCTCCCTATGTATCTCCATTATTATGGGCTGGTCATGTGCATGGAAATATCTAGGTAGGTGAGGATATATCATATCTCCACATCATCCTATTGATTTAGAATAATGAGGTACGTGTTTTTTTTCCTAATTCCTTGGTGAAAAAAGTAGATGTGGATTTGAGAGAGTCCATTCTAGCTAGGGTAAATGGATTTATACCAAACATTGAATCCTGAAGATGGGCTAATCTAAAATGAGAACCTAAAGGCCAACTATAGGTTTTGCAATTGGTAAGGAGTTTAATTTTTGGGTATTTTCATGAACTAAGAAGATTTCTTTAAAGTTATTTGAGAAGGCCCATGGTTTATGGGAAAATCAAGCATCACTATTAGGTGTTACAAGGCTAAAACTAATTTATGTAGCTATATTATGGATGACATTCAATGTGGGTACTCCTTAAATAGTTAATCTTATAGTATTGGCATCCAAAATTGATAATGGTTATTTCTAGAACATTGGTATGGCCCATCACCATTGATCCAGTCACCTTGTATCAAAGAAAGATGGTGGAGGCTCAGTTCCATGTTTTCTTTCTCGTTGATAAACCATTCCTCTATTCAATAAGGATCAAATATAATTACAATAAATGGTATAAAAAAATTTAATATGAGAATAAATACATCATTTTACCCAAATTTAATGTTCCAATTCATTTATATAAAGATTGTCCTAAGAAGACTCAAGTTTTGATCAGTCTTAAACTAGGTTGGGTACAATAATCAAACACTCAATCAAAGTGCAAGGACATCTCTATAAAATTAGATATCATAATTCTAAAACTCATTGATCCTATAATGTCATCTTTGGGCCCCATAAAAGTTATTATGATCACTGAGAAAGTTGTTCCTCTTAATGCTATGTCTAGGTGCAATGTTTTTCCTAGGACTAGTATAAACAACCCACTAAATGTAGAACCCTCACTCATGAAAGAATCCCCTTAGGATAATCAATTAGAGGGCCCCTCCCTATGGTTTTTTCCTTTTGGTCTCAGTATGGTGGTAGTCGCTCCCCCTAAATGATCCACTCCAATCGAAAAGGGGAATACCCTCCACAATACATATTTCATTTATCAAGATTCATGTTGGGTATTGATGATTATGTGGTGTAGGACCTACTTTCCAATCCTATTCAAAATGGCCAAGGATAGTAATTAAATCTCACCTATAAAATAGGATATTATGAAGGGATCTACTCAAAAGTCAAACTAGGATAACATTGCTGACTCAATGTTAGCCCTAACTCATAGAATCCCTTTATTTGCTAAAATAAGTACTAAGATGGACTAGTCTAATTCAATAGAAGGATCTTTAGACTCACCTATTATCTCCAAATCTTGCACACTATAATATGGTGTTCAATCCTCTACCATATTTGGGAAACATTGGGACATTTCCAGGCATGTGGGCATACCTATAGAGGAAATGAACCTCTAGATTTAAAAGGGATAGCTCCCTAAATGTGTCTCTACAAAACCACTTATGTGTAAACTAGTCTTCTTGAAGGGAAAAAGAGTTAGAAATTATATAAAAGGAAAAACTAATTTAATAATGGTGATACATCAAGATTATCTTCCATATAAATATCACATTCTAGTGCACAATACAATAAAATACATAGACTATTCCCAATCTCTAAGGATTCTAACACAAGTATTTCAACACAGAGGTGAAATTTGTAAAATGACACAAGGAAAATAAATTGAAAGGCAAACTTTTCAAATTTCAAAATAGTAATATGCATGTAGAAATTCAATATACTTAGACACACACTATATGACCAGTTAAATAAAAAACTCTTGCTCAAGTATGAAGGATAAAGGATAGAAGGATTAAAGCCATCAATTGTTGTCACTATATGTCTCTTACATAGTCAAAATATTACTCAAAACTTGAAATAAAATAGACTAGTACTTAATGCTTGAAGGCAAAATGTGATATCATTCTAATAGGGCTTCACCATATAATCTATGGATCCTCTTAACTTAGCCCAAGGGATATATATATATATATATATATATATATATATATATAACACAAGATATGTGAGAGAGGGAGAGACCTTTGAGCACCAAAGAGAGAAATCAATCTATTAGGAGTCATTATCTTCATCTACAACCATATTTGCCAATGATGCTCTTTTTAGCCACATGATTGATCCATGTCATCTCAAGTGGTTACACTCTTGGCCTGCTCTCTCAAAGATGGTCCTCCAATGTTCATGCTTAGAAGAATCATGATATTCTTGGGTTGATTCATGGCATCAAAGTAGTTATCCACATATTGTAGATTTGTCATTTTAATTCTATTTAGATTTGTCCTTATTTAGTTGGTCCTCAAGGAATGACTTAGATCCTGATTCATCAATAGTGATATGGGCTCTCTCTTTGTTTTGATAGATGAAGGATGTGAGCCCATATATATATATATAACACAAGAGATGTGAGAGAGGGAGAGACCTTTGAGCACCAAAGAGAGGAATCAATCTATTAGGAGTCATTATCTTCATCTACAACCATATTTTCCAATGATGCTCTTTTTAGCCACATGATTGATCCATGTCATCTCAAGTGGTTACACTCTTGGCCTGTGCTCTCAAAGATGGTCCTCTAATGTTCATGCTTAGAAGAATCATGATATTCTTGGGTTGATTCATGGCATCAAAGTAGTTATCCACATATTGTAGATTTTTCATTTTAATTCTATTTAGATTTGTCCTTCTTTAGTTGGTCCTCAAGGAATGACTTAGATCCTGATTCATCAATAGTGATATGGGCTCTCTCTTTGTTTTGATAGATGAAGGATGTGAGCCCTTAGATCTGCTTATGATTCCTTTTGCTTGAACACCAATAGATATTTATTGAGGTAGAATTTTGACATTTGTGCATCTAACTTTTTATGGACTCCTTTCTATTCTATTTGGACCCATCTTTCTACAGACTCTCCACAAGTGTATATACCCATTAGACTACTCAAACACACACTTCGGCAATCCTTCTTTGGACTCTGCTTGACTATTATACCCTTTGGAATTTTCCCAAGTGTCCCTTCATACTTTTGGAAGTGGACTAATTTCACTTTTTTGAAGGACACTTTTGAAGGTAAAAGACCCTTCAAACTTTTGTGTAGGGCACTTTGCAAGTGAAAAGATCCTCTCAAAACTTGAAGTGCCTTTAAAAAGAATAGAATTACCTTTTTGGACTTTTTACAAGTGACCAATTTCTTGAAAGAGATATCCTTCAAAACTTTTGAACTATACCCTTTCTTAGAAGATGCCATTTAGAAGGGCCTTCATGATTTTTTAAAAGTGTCCCTTCAGACTTTTTCTAAAGGACACTTTGAAGAAAAAGACCTTTCAACAATTTGTAATGTACCCTTTGGAAAGATTGTTTTGGACAAAAAGACTAAAATAATGATTTCATAAAATTTGCAAATATGAATTCTTCTAGACTTTTTATTCAAAACAAAACTCTAAAATAAATAACAAACCCTTCAAAAACTCAAAATTGCCCTTTAGAAGAATGGAACTACCCTTAAAAAAAGTGGAATTACCCTTCAGAAGAATGGAACTTCTCTTCATAAAGGTGGAATGTATCCCTTCAGAAACATTGAAGTGGAATAATCCTTTGAAAGAATAAACCCTTTGGAAACATTGTTTCAGACAAAAAGATTGAAACAATTCCTTCAAAAATCTTGTAATAGGCAATTTTCAAGAGAAAGATCATTCAAGAAGCTTGAAAGTGACCCTTTAGAAAAGAGTAACTGCCCTTCAAAAAGGTTGAAGTTGCCTTCAAAAATATTGAAGTGTAATAATTCTTTGATAAATAGACCCTTTGGCAAAGTAAAAAGGACCAAATTATTTTAGAAAAGTAAATGGCTAATTCCTTTAAGACTTGGGCAAAAAACCCAAAGTAAACCCTATAAAAAAATGCTTACAAGGAGACTGAACAAAATATTTTTCTAAAGGAAACCACACTTGATACTTTGTTATGGGGATAAACCATTATGAATGTTGTATTTGGCCATAATGAAAAGGTAAAACCTAGGAGTGAATTTTGTCCAACATATTTGGTGATTCCAAGGGGTGGCATGTCTAATATGCCAAAGACCAATTGCCTAAAACCTTCCATTGGGCATGGAGTCACACATATAGGCACTCAAAAACATAACCTAAATAGACCCCTAGATCAAAACATAAGCTAATTGATTCATACACATGAGGGAAAAAACACACACCAACACAAGGAAGGAAGCACACTATGCTACAAGGCACTTAGGGAACACAACAACAAACCAATAGGAAACACACATCTAAACTAGTATTTACAAAAATATAAGAAAGGAATAATAGCATAATTTCAAGTGTATCCCATTCACAGGGATAGGCAACTCTTCTTCATTCATGGTGGATAGTTAAAATGAGTTGATTTGCTTACACTTGTTGATGATGTAAGGGCCACTCCACAAAGTGTCAAACTTTGTATGTCTTCTTGGCTTTATTCTATCTTCATCCCATTTAAAGACCAAGTCACCATCCTTGATCACTCTTTCACTTGATATTTTTTTAAAGGACTTCTTCATGAGTACTTGATGGTGTTCCATGGCCTTGTGTGCATCATCCCTTACCTCTTACGGCTACATTATCTCTATCAACCTGACTTCCATTGGAGTGTTTTCAAGTAATTTTAGCTACTATGCAAGTTCTAGGGCAAGGAGTTATTAGGATATGGATAAACTAGATTCTCTCTCATAAACAAGTATAAATGGAGAGTTACCAATTAATTTCTTAGGAGTATTCTTATCTACCCATAAAACTATTTTCAACTTGCTATGACAGGCTCTTTAATTATTCTCCAAAGTTCTCTTAATGATCTTGATGAGGTTCTTATTGGTAGAATCAGCCAATCCATTCCCTTGAGGGTAATAATTAGATGAGGTAATCAAGTGAACTCCATTCCTACTTACCCACTCAAAAGTTTTGGCACTTATGAAAGCAAGTGCATTACCAAAAATGATGACATGAGGAACTCTAAAGCTTGTTATAATGCTTTCATATAACTCCAAGATAGCATTTTCATTTGCCTCCTTCAATGTAATAGCTTCTACCCACCTTGTTAAGTAGTCACTAGTATTCAATATCCATTTATGTCCAGCACTTGATGGAGGGTTGATCATACCAATGAAATAAAGGCCCCATTGCATGAAAGGCTAGTCCACTTGGATAGTATTCAATGGAAGGGTTCCAAGTTTCTATTTACCTACAAAGAAGGCACATTAAGGACACACCTTAGCCCAATGATAAAAGTCCTTAAAAAGACTAAGCCCATAGTAACCAGCCCTCATTATCTTTGTAGTTATAGTTCTAAGAGAGAAATGACCTCCATTTGTACCATTGTGAAAACTTTCTAGTAGCATGTCAAATTGACCACTGTCAACACACCTCAATAACACACCATTTATATCCTTTATAAAAATAAAATTATGAAAAAAGTAATAGGGAATGATTTAAAATCTAAAGTATCTCCTTTGAGACTTGCTTAAATCATTGGGCCACTCACCATTTTGAATAAAATTGATGATGTCTTGTGTTTAGCTCCAAATTGGTATGCGATCAGCTGGTTTGGGGTGAACTTGGTTGATCAAGACCTCTTCTTTTGGATCTTTCATAGCTAAAGCTAAATACCTACATAATCCTTGTCCTCTCACCAAGTTTGTCACCTTGATGTCCATGTCATACTCCATAACATTTTAGATCTAGCTAGCTCTCTTTTCATTGAGGTCCTTGCTTAGGATAAACTCTTTGGTGATGGGATGAGAAACCATGACATGTATCTTATTTTTTGAGACCATGTGCTTGAATTTTTTCAATCCCTTTATCACTTTCAAATCTTAGTTCTCAAAAAATGTATATCTAGCCTCATAATCCTCTAGTCCTTAGTTGAAGAATGCAATTCATTTCTCTATCTCTTCATCATTCTTTTCCATAAGCATGGATAATATTGCATCAAGGTTGACAAAGATATAGAGTATGAAATCCCTAGAAAATTTTAGGTTTAAGATAGTAGGGGATTTTGTAATTACTTACTTTATTGTCTCAAAGTATCTCTTTCCCTCCTTTATCCAAGTAAAAACTTGGTTCTTTTTTAGAATGGTTGTGATAAGCTTTACCATAACTATAAAGTTTGGAATAAACCTTCTAACAAAGTTAATTTTCCCCAAGAATATTTTTAGTCCCTTCTTGTGTTGAGGCAAGGATAATCCTCAGATAGCCTTGATCTTTTTGGGGTCAATCGAAAAGCCCCCTTTTGAAATAATGTGCCCCAAAATTTTACCTTCATGAATTACAAAGATGCACTTTTTTGTATTAAAGGATATGCCATACTCCCTATATTTCTCAAACACCTATCTTAGATGTTTCATATGATCAATAACATCTTTTGAAAAAATAGTTACATCATCTAGGTACATAAGTAGAAACTTATTGATCAAACCCTTAAAATCCATGTCTATTACCCTTTAAAAAGTGGCTCCAGCATTAGATGAACTAAAAGACATCTTATTATAGGCAACGTTTCCCCACTTTGTAGTAAAGGTTGTCTTGAATTGATCCTCCTCATTTAAAAATATTTGGTTATAGCCTTAATAACCGTCAAGAAGAGAGAAATGTTGGGAATGTAAAACAACCTACAAAATTTCCTCCATAGAGGGTAGTGGATAACGATCTTTGAGAGACACTTTGTTAAGATCTTAAAAATCCACACAAAGTCTGATCTCTCCATTCTTCTTTTAGATAAGTATGAGATTAACCACCCAAGTTGAGTGTTTGATAGGAAAGATAATCCAAGACTCAATTAGCTTGGTCAATTCTTTCTTCATGAGTTCTTCTATCTTGGGATTGATAGACCTTTGATTTTGCCTAATCGTCTTAGCTCTAGGTTCTAACTCAATGGTATGATGAGCTAGAATTGGATCAAACCATTTCAAGTCTTTATACTCCCAAGCAAAGATGTCATGAAACTCTTTGCACAATTCAATAAAAGCCTACCTCTCAGGCTGAGAACATACCTTACCAATTTTCATAATTTTCCTCCTTTAGTGACATGCTCACTCTTTCTTTATTCTTCTAAACATATTCATTAAAAACACTCTCTAAGGTAATCATCCCCTTAGGTATCTTGTTTTTCTTTAGCTGAATTATTTGCTCTTCATATTGATCATGTAGTCTATTTTGGTTTCTTGAGGAGAAGCCTACCTCATTTTTCAAGAAGTGTGTAATGTGTTCATCACTTTCAAACACCTATCATGACACTTCATTACTAGAATAGAGGGTATCATAATGATATTGATATGAGATTGATCTTTCTCTTGTCCCACATTAGTAGCTATATCAAATTGCACCCCTATGCCAGCCAATTTGTCAACATGTTTATTGCAATCCCTTGGTATAAGTTGTATGTTGAAGGCATCAAAGTCTTCAAGTAGGTCTTATACCCTATGCTTGTAATATTTAAATAAGTGATTCTTGCCTTTAGATTTATATCTTACTTGTTGGATGACCAAATTTCTATCTCTATAAACCTTTAAACTCTTGATTCCTCTCTTTTTTACCCAATGGAGACCATAGACTAGGCCTTCATATTCTACCACATTGAAAGTGCAGCTGAAGTGGAATCTATATGAGGAGTAATAACAATTATTTTATGGAGAAACTAACATAACACTATATCCTACACCTACTTTGCTTATTGATCCATCAAACAACATTTCCCACATCCCATCAAGTTCATGGTCTTCATTAGTGAGTGAAGGTATTGAAAACATCCCATTCATGCATACAATAAACTCCCAAATTAGTCTCTTCAATGAAATTATATGGATAAAGTCCATGTGTTTTATTGTTGTATTTATCAAGGAAGAGATCTATACCTTCAAGGTGGAAGGATGCTTCACCATCCATGACACCTTCTTAGTCTTTGCTAATTAGACAATTCTAATTTGATTTTGTCTCCATAGATAGCTCAATATGAAACCTTGATAAGGGTTAAGTCCTTATAGTCACCTTGGTTCCATATATTTTTTTAAATTTATAAAATACCAATCATAAAAAATTTACCCTCCTATCTTAGCTATGAATTCCATTGATAAGCAAATATCTAAATTAGTTGGAAGGTCTACCACCATAATGTCCTAAAATTTTGGGAAACTTGGGAAATCATGTAGAAAAACATTCAAACCTTTGACCAATCCCATTATCTTGGTTAGATTCCCATCAAGATTCAACACACCTTTACTATGTGGTTCATACTTCAATCCCAATTTATTAGCCACCACCTTAGGCATGGCAGTGGTACTAGCTCCACTATCTACAATATATTTGTGAACCAATATGTCTCCCATAATGAGTGTGAGGTAGAAGGGTGGAGGCTTTTCATACTTGGTGTAGGGATATAAAATATGGATTGGATAATTGTTAAGGGCCACACTATTGTGCTTTGAAGTTTGAGGGGCTACATGAATATTTGCAAGCTATTATTGTAACAACTCCTTTTGACCAGGCATATATAAGACTTCCCAAAGAGATATGTTTGTCTTGGCATTATTAAAATAATTAATAATTTTTAGAGAGGGAGAATTTACATTTTCTTTGACCTTTGAAGGGAGAGGAGTCTAAACCTACTATGGTATAGGTTTGACAATCCTACTTGTATTTTGATTTTTCTAAGGAACATGACTTATAGCAGGAACTATATTAGGAGTCACACCTTGTGGCCTTAGACAAGCATATCTTGGAGTTACTCATGCTTATTGATCTTTTCCAAACACTCTCTTATTGGCTCTTGTGTTGTATACAATCAACATTCTTTTATTTAACACATAGTCATCCTTTGTTTGAAAGTTTATCATGCCTACACTTTAGCTACTACCTTCTCTATGGATATTCCCTTGACTAGGATTCACTTCTTATGATGTCATGTAAGGAGTAGCTTCTTTTTGTGCCACCAAATCTTGGCTATCTTCTCCACCGTCATGTACAAAATGACCTTAAGATTGTCCCCATTGGTCTAAATAATCCTCCCCTTAGACTAGGATAGCATGTATTGGGACAATAACCTTCATGGAAGGAGTGGAATTAGGATTATAGGCATTGGGATTCCTATTCAAACCTTTTTCACCTTTTCATCTTCCTTAGTAGTTGTATTAGGGTGGAGCTTTATAGCCTTGTTAAGGATAGTATTGATGGTTAGGTGGAGCACTTGTCTAGATCTAAGTTTGCTTGAGCTGAGCTCATAATGACTGAATCTCTTCATTTTTATCCATAACAATATCCATCTTCTTGGGAAAGGCTCTTGTCTTGACATTGGTGTTAGGAACTTGTGCTACGCTTGGAGCTTAAATCAAGCTATGAGGTAACAAAGGCATAAAAACTCTTGGAGGTAGTTTTTTAGCTTGTATTAAGCTATTCTTAGCTTTAATAGATATTTCATATGCACCAGGTGGAGTGAATCCTCCCATAGATTGTAACATCATTATTATATTAGTAACAATACCTTTGAGATATGTGGGGAACACAAATCTTGGAGGAGGTCTCATGATAGGCATCAAACTATGCCTTGTCCTTTGAAATAATGTATTAAAATCCACCATAAATTTATTAAGACCTCTCTTTATCATGTTTAGTTGATGGATCGATGAGAAATGGTCACTCTTATTTTCAAATCTAGTCACTAGTAATTCCCTAAATCCATCCAAATTTATAATGCAACCACCTTTCAAAGTCTTATACCAGTAAAGTGCCTTGCCTTTTAGAGACATAGTAAGAAATCTAATGGCTATGTTGGCTTGAGTGATATTATGAAAGTTATAGAAATTTAAAATGTCCCTAATATGCTCAGATGGGTAATAAGAACATATCCATTAAAACCAAGGAGGCTCTTGGTAGCATTAGGAGGAATAGGGTCTTATGCAAGAAGGTTAATTGGATTTTGTGTGTTAAAGGCTAGGAAAGGCTATCATATATCCATTTCTCTAATTTCCTCTTGATATTTTACTTCTCTGATCTCTTCAACTTCTTTTTCTTCAAAATCTCCTTACCTAGGATCTCTAAGTGGAAATAAAGGTTTAGGGTGTTGCTCAAGAATAATTTTAACTAAATGGGTTTGGTCAAGAATCCTATATAACCTAGTGAGGACCATGAAGTAAAACATGGAAAACTTGATCTTAAAACCAAGGATTCTTACCCTTTAGAGTCACCAAATGTTATATTAAGAGTACAAACTTAGGTTTGTCAGACCAACATTCACCTTGATATGTAAATAACCAAGAACTGGGGTCCCACCAGGTGTGCCAAAACTATTGTCTCAAATCTTACACCCTAGAAGAGGGTGTTCAATCCTCTTCCAAATTTGGGCAACATTAGGACATTTTTAGGCATGTGGGTATACATATATAGGAAATAAACCTCTATATTTAAAAGGGATATCTCCTTGAATGCGTCTTTACAAAACCACTTATGTTTAAACCAGTCCTCTTAAAGGGAAAAGAGTTAGAAATTACAAAAAAGGAAAACCTACTCTATGAATGGTGATAGAAAACAAAAATGATTATATTCCACATAAATATCATATTCTAGTGCATAATACATCAAAATACATAGATTATTCCCAATCTGTAAGGATTATAAAACAAGTATTTCAACATAGAGGTGAGATGTGTAAAATGACACAAGGAAAATAAACTAAAAGGCAAACTTTGCACATTTCAAAATAGTAATACACATGTAGAAATTCAATACACTTAGACACACACTATATGACCAGTTAGATCTATAACTCTTGCTCAAGTATGAAGGGCAAATGATAAAAGGATTAAAACCATCTCTTGTTGTCACTATATGTCTCTTACATAGTTAGACGATTACTCAAAACTTGAAATAAAATAGACTAGTACTTAATGCTTAAAGGTAAAATGTGATATCATTTTATCAAGTCTTTTCCATACACTCTATGGATGATTTTAATCTAGCCTAAGGGCTGTATATATATCATAAGAGACGTGAAAGAGGGAGAGACCTTTGAGTGCCAAAGAGAGAAATAAATTTATTTAGATTCATTGTCTTTAGCTACAAACATCTTTGCCAATGATGCTCTTTTTAGCCACATGATTGATCCATGTCATCTCAAGTGGTTATACTCTTGGCCTACTCTCCCAAAGATGCTCCTTTAATGTTCATTCTTAGTATAATTAGGATATTCTTAGGCTAAGTCATGACATCAAAGCATTTATCTACCTATTTTATATTTGTTGCTTCATTCTATTTGGCTTTGTCCTTCTTTGATTAGTCCTCAAGGAATGAATCAGATCCTGATTGATCAATGGTGATATGGGCTCTCTCTTTGTTTTTATGGATGAAGGATGTGAGCCCTTAGATCTACTTTATGAGTCCTTCTATTTTAACACCATTGACAATTTACTAAGGTGTAAGTTTGAAGTTCATGCAATCATCTTTCTATGGACTCCCTTTTATTCTCTTTGGACCCATCTTTCTACAGACTCTCCACAAGTGTCTATACCCTTCAAACTACTCAAACATGCCCTTTGACAATCCTTCTACAAACTTTGCATGAGTTTTATACCCTTCAGACTTTTCCCAAGTGTCCCTTTAGACTTTTAGAAGTGGACCAATTGAAATTTTTTGAAGGACACTTTTGAAGGCAAAAGACCCTTTGGACTTTTGTGTAGGGCACTTTTCAAGTGAAAAGATCCTCTCAAAACTTGAAGTGCATTTTAGAAGAATGTAATTTCCCTTTCAAACTTTTTTCAAGTGACCACTTTCTTGAAAGAGAGACCCTTCAAAACCTTTGAACTATACCCTTCCTTGGAAGATGCCCTTTGGAAGGCGCTTTGGGCCTTTTAAAAGTGTCCCTTTAGACTTTTTTGAAGGACACTTTGAAGAAAAAGACCCTTCAATAATTTATAATGTATCCTTCAGTAAGATTTTTTTGGAAAAAAAATTTGATACAATGCTTTTGGAAAATTTTCAAAGATGAATTCTTGTAGACTTTTTGTCTAAAACAAAAGTTTAAAAGAATGAACAAACCCTTCAAAAACTCAAAATTTCCCTTCAGAAGAATGGAACTACTCTTTGGAAAGGTGGAAAGTGTCCCTTTAGAAACTTTTAGGTGGACCAATCCTTTGAAAGAACAAACCCTTCATAAAGATTGTTCCAAACAAAAATTCTAAAATAATTCCTTCATAAATATTGCAATAGACAATTCACAAGAGAAATATCCTTTGAGAATCTTGAAAGTGATCCTTTGGAAAAGAGCAACTACAATTTAAGAAGATAGAAGTATACCAATTCCTTGAGAAAGAGACCCTTTGGCAAATTAAAAAGGACCAAGTTCTTTGAGAAGAGTAAGTGGCCAATTACTTCAAGACTTGGGCAAAAAACCTAAAGTAAAACCCTGCCAAAAGAAAAACATGCTTGCAAGGGGACTGAATAAAAGCATTCTATGAAGGAAACCACACTTGACACTTTACTATGGGGATAAACCATTCTAAATGTTGTATTTGGATATAATGAAAAGGTATAACCTATGAGTGAATTTTGGCCAACATCACCAAATACTCCTGTGGTGATATCCAAGGATAAGGGACAATGTTCTAATAAGAAATCACCTTGTCTGAAGGTAAACCAAGATGAAGGATTCAAAACTTAGTCCAATACTAGGAAAGGGAGAAATAAAATAGATTTATAGGTTACCCCTAAACCTCAAGGTAGATCTCCTAGTATGGTCACTCAAAAAATTAAAATAACATAATAAAAAGACAAGGGTTCTCGAAAAACACTTACAATTCATATTACTAGACTTAGGAAATGAAGATCCTCACATGAAAAATTAAGGGGTTAAATAACCCCAAAAAGAAAAATACCCTTATCAATCTAATAAAAATAACTGATCCTATCATTATGCTTATTCAAGAAACCAAAATGTCTAAAGACACCTTAGGAATGTGCTCTGATAGAATTTTGAGAAGGGATAGTATTGTAGCTTCTAGTTCTAAGTGTGCCTCAGGAGTTATAGTGATATTCTAAAACCTAGATATTTTAGAAGGTGACCTACTAATTAAAACTAATGAATATGTATCATTTTTTAGAGATATTATGAGTAAGTAAGAATGGATTTTATCCAACATCTATGCCCCCAATTCTAAAAAAATAAGGAGAAAATTATGGAAAGATCTTTTCGCCTTTTAAAGAACTTGTGGGATTTTAAACTGGATAGTGGTTGGATATTTTAACACTCTACTCTTATTGGGGAAAAAAGAGGGAGGGAATTTATAATTAATGAAAATCATGTCTAACCTCAATGACTTCCTTGTAGGAAATGGACTTGTTGATGTGGAATTCAAAGGAAACCCTTTTACCTAGAAATAAAAGGATGGGAGATAATATTATCCAGGTTCATCTTGATCACTTTATTATCTTCCTCAATTAGGACCTTTACTTTTCCAACTCTCTTTTATCCCTACCTAGAATTGGTTCCAATCATAACCCTCCAATGTTTGAGGAGGGAAATATATGTAATCCAAATAGTATCCCCTTTAGGTTTGAAAGTATGTGGTTATATCATCCAAACCTAACTAAATTGTTTTATTGTTTTTGAGAAACTAGGGTCTAGTTCCTAAATAATAAAGGGTCTAGAGTAAGGGGAAAATCCAATCAAATATATTAAAAATATAAGATTTGATCAATTTTCTCAAATTAGTTTCATATAGAAATAAATGAACTTATCTAGAAACTAGGATAAAATAAATGATTTAGGGGTTAAAATATACTACACATGACTGAGAAGATGTTAGGAATCTGGATCTAGCTTTCATTTAGTGAAAGGATAGGAGCATTGAAATACGACACCTTGGGATTTGGTGATATAGTCTTGTTTTACCATTGTTGTCCCTGAGACCTAAGTTTTTTAGGTTTTGTTTGCTATCCCTATGTGAGCCTATATATGAAAAATTAGATGTTGAATTTTGATAGAGATCACTATAGATCCATTTCAATATTAAACCCTAGGTTTATCTACACACATAAAATAATAAATAAATCAAAAGTATAAGGGGGAAAACTAGGCTACGGAAAGTATGATTGCATGATATAGAACCCATGTTGTCCTGATCACTACCTACATTAATCCTCAAGCTAGGGTCTTAGATCAAATATAGTTCTCCGCTAGGGAATGTGCATAATCAATGTTCATGGTAGATGCAAGAATTAACTTTTACCTAGGCCCTTCTTTGATCAAGTATGCAAGTCTATATATGATGTAGAATGTTGAGCTATACTATTGACTAATTTATAATTATGTATTATGCCAAATTAGTAAATTATAGATATAAAATTCCTTGTGTAGTCTTTTATATAAGAGATTACTTATTTCAAGTTTGGGAGCTTTATTTACATTTGGCCTACATTAAAAAAACTTAAGGATAAAGCTATTAAGGGATTAAGACTCATTAAATGAGGAAAACTAACTATTGGGACTCAAAATTTGATTATATAGGAGTGTTATAAATAGACACCCTAGGGTCCATTATTATAGTCCAATTCTAGTGCTCCTGTCTTATAGGCTCAGGGCCTAGGGGATAGGATTGGCTTAGGAAATCTAACCTAGCTAAGGTGGAATGACTATTTTAAAAGCTCAAGATGACTGGGAATAAGAAAAAAGGTGTCTAGAGCATGAAATGAGATTAGGACGAGTAAAATAAAAGACATGTTTAATGTGAACAAGGATCATATTCTCCAATCAAAGTCTCTTATGAAAGGACTATGAAAAGACATGATATGTATGGTTTCTTGACCAATTTAAGGTGTATACATTTTCCTCCCTTTTATTCTAGTGATGTAATGAAATGAATTACTAGAGTAAAATAAAGAAGAAAGTAATGTGTACCTAAACCTACTTACATGGAGATAAATGTACTACAAAGTTCCAACTCACTTCCTAGACAGGGAAGTGGATGGGGAGATGAATAATTCTTGGAGAAAGAAAGAATCCCTAAAATAGGAATTGCCCCTATACTGAATGTGGAATTGGAATCCATGTAACATGGAGAAGGAGGGAAATGTTTTCCCCCTATGTTGAATTTGACTGAAAATGAGGAATGCTTAGAAAACCAAAATTAATGTTTGTCCTCTATCCCACATTAACTCATGTAATCTAGAATGTGTGTATAGAATATATATGATATGAAAATAAAAATATGTCATGACCCCACTTTTAAATATCTAAATTAGAATTGATAAATGCTCAGAGGTCTAAAACCAATGTATGTCCTCTATCCCATACAAACTCATGTAGTTTGGATCTGGGTGATGCAATGGAAAAACCACTACAAATAGCCATATGGTCCAACTTGGTGATAACCTAGGTATAGCTAGGTGTAATTTTAAACTTTGGTCAATGTATGAAAAGATAATAGCATGTCTTGCAATTCCATCTATATAATTCTATGTGATGAAGAACATGAACATTTATGCTATGTCCCCAAATTTAGTATATGAGCAATGCATATGTATAACATGGTAATATATATAAACACATGTGATATGACCTATTGTGCCATTCATCATTTGAAAAAATAGAGATCAAAACATTATGTTATGTACCATGCCTATAATCTACTATCTGGTCTTGTAACTATGTCATGTTATATGAAGTTGTATGTGTGAGATTTGTAGTAATGTACATGCTCCCAAATCTGGTATATAAGTCTGAATCTATATCAAAGTCACTATGAATCCATATAATCTAAACCATTATATTTGAATATCCTATGTATTTTTAAGATAAAATCATTATAGATCCATATGATCTGAACCATTATTATCTAAATAATCTATCTATCTATAAACTGAAGGTATATCCCCTTAAATGTCTTGAGTAATGTTAAGTGACCCATGTAATCTAAATCATTTTATATTTAAATTTATTTGAGATAAATATTTTTGTCATAAAATTAATATTACATTGTTAGCATAATAAACTATTACATTAAACTTACGTGCTTCAATTTTGTAACCATTTAGGTGCTTAGGTGTCAATTGGTAGTTGTAGGTTTGTAACTATTTGTTTATTGTATATAATCATCTGATGTTGATCAATAAAGATATCAAAGTTTCAATAATTTTACACTCTGGTATCAAATCCATATAAATATGACATCATAAGTTTGGGATATAGAACTCTACAAAGGAGCATACAAAGCCTAGGAGAAAGTACAGAGCCATGACCTATGTGGAAGCATGCAATGGAAGTGTGAAGGTGTAAGGTAGTCACTGAGTAAGATAAATCCTAGAAAATTTTATTTTCCAAGAGCATTCAAACTCTTGAAAAAGCATTTGGATGACATCAAGGAAGGAACAAAAATCTACGTTCAAAGTGGAAGCCTAGAAAAAGTGAGGCGTGAGGGGGTGGATAGTTTTCAAGGAGTTTATAAGACAAATCCTAGTGGAAGTCCATGACAAAAAAAAAGGCAACACAAAAGAGAGAGTTTTGGATTATTGCTACATTTACAGCATCTTCACCTAAAAGAGATGATTTGAATGAGACTACAATGATAGTAGGATACATTTTGTGTTTTTTATAAGTTGTTTCCAACCTATGAAGCCCTCTCCATGCTCACTCAGTCAGAGTAAGAGAAGATAAGAGAGCATCATAATAGTTGGTCAACATTTAACTTTGCCACCATGATTTGCTGATATGTACTACAAACATTTGTAAGGTACATTTCAAATATAGAAGTTTTTTTGAAAATTTTAAAATTTGAAGCAATAAATACTATTTTACTTGTAATTAATTTACAAAAGTAAAGTAAGGAAATACATAAATATGTCTACACCAAAGTTGTTACTGTTAGATGCCTAGCTCTTGAAAGGGCCAAATTTTTCCACCTAGAAGATGAAGATGTGAATGATTCTTCAATTTGAATAATTATAGGGCATCATCATTGGAATAGTGACCCATCCTATTAGACTAGATGAGTAAAAAAAGTTTAATAAGTCAGATGCAAAAGTATTCATGCTGATAAATCTTAGTATTAATGATGAAATACAACCATATGATCATGATGCATAGACATTGAAGGAGGCATGGGAAATTTTGTCCACAATTTCGGAGGTGAAGAACTAGACCAAAATTCTACATTTACAATCACTTCTTCATACACCTAGTATGAAATTAGGTGAAAAGGTTGAGTTCTTATGTTATGTTTTAGAACTGTGAGTAGAACTTATTGTGCTTGGTGATAAGATCAAGGACAAGATGTTTGTTCTAATCACACTAAGAGCTCTCCCATCTTAGTTTCACATATTCATTATGACACTCATCATTACCAAGCAAGTGATGTCATTCAAAGAATTGGTCAATTTGTTTCAACAAGAGGAATCAATACAGTCTGTGTATGAAAAATTTGAGGATAAAGCCTTGATATCCAAGAAAAAAGGTCTAAAATTCAAGAAAGGACCTAAGAAGCAACCATAACAACATCAACAATAGTAGAAGACTAAAAAGCTAAACTGGTGGTGTTACATTTTCAAGACCCACATGCACGAGACTTATCATTTTTGGCATAATACCTTAGTTTAAAGCCAATCCAATCACAAGGGCTCTTTCAATAAAAAATATTCAAATAAATCTAAGAGACATCCTCAACATTAGAAGTAGAAAGGGAATGTAACAACAAAAAATCAAGAGGAGAATGCATCAGATAATGAAGTAGTAGAAGTAGCATATAGAGCCCATGATGATCTTGTACTAGTCTCCCAAACCTCAACAAAAATGAGAAAAGTTTGGTTAATAGACTCTGGTGCTAAGAAGCACATGACTGGATTTAAGGAACTCTTTGACTCATTTCCAACTCATGCAATTAGAGATCAAGTTTGAATTACTAATGATAAAGATTATTTTTTAGAAGGAATAATACATGTCACCATTCCTCTCAGGGAAAGATGTGTTTTCATAAAGTTACTCTATGTCTCTGGTTTGATAACAAATCTCCTATCTATCAATCAACTAATGAATCATAAGATAAAAGTAGAGTTTCTAGTCCAAGAAGGCATCAAATCATGTCTCATTTCCTAGGAATGTTAGTTCTTGATAAAACCTTCTTGAAGGATTGGTTATTTGCCTTAGATGTAGTTTCAAGTAGTGAAGTTTCTCTCGTTACCTCTACAATAGAATCCACTACACTTTGGCACTATCGCTATGGTCATCTATCTACTAGTTCCATCTTCTAGCTTAGTTCCAAGGCAATGGTATATATAATTCTTTATCTTTCCCATTCTTTGCTATTATTTTCTAGTTTTCTTATGGGCAAACAACATCAAGTTTCATTTGAGCTAAGTTCCTCACATGCCAAGGAATGACATTTTATGGTGCATACTAATCTATGTGGACCCATGCCAGCATCTCATCAAAGATTTAGGTACTTTCAATTGTTTTTTGATGAATTTTATTGCAAGATTTGGGTGTTCTTTCTCAAAAAGAAGAGTGATGATCTTGCACATTTCAAGACCTTCATCAATATGTTGTTACACAGTCTAGGAAGAAACTTTAGCTCCTCCACTTAGATCAAGGGGGAGAATTCACATCAAAAGATTTCTCAGCATTACTAAAGCAATATGGCATCAAGCAGCACTTGATTACTCCCTACATTCCTCAGTATAATGAAATAGAAAAATGATGCAATTACTCAACCATGAAGATGGCTTGTTGCATGTTATCCACTACAAAGTTGATGGCACAATTCTAGGTAGAAGCAATATAAATGGTTGTCTATCTTCAAAATAGAGAACCAATAAAGATCTTTCTAGACAAGACACTAGAAGAGGTATGGAGTGGTTTTAAACCATCTATTTCTCATCTTTAATTATTTGGTTGTACTTCTTATATGCATATCCCAGATAAGAAGAGGAAGAATATTGAACCAAAGACCCGCCAGTGTATTTTCTTGGGGTATAACACTACCTCTAAAGCATACCATCTCATGGATTCTAAGATGAAGAAGATTTATGAAAGTCATGATGTGGTCTATGATGAGTCATCATTTGACTCATTAGCATATAAGGAGATAAACTAGACCACCTCTCATAGACTATTCCCATAGTTAGATGATGATCATGAAGAAGGTGAGCTCCAAAAAGGAGAATTATTTGTTGATCTTGTTAATCTATAGGGAAGTTCTTCATCAAATTAGTAACTAAAACAACATCCTAAATGGCTAGATTCCACAATCAAGGACTTGCACCTAATGTCTCATCTAGACACATAATTAGGAGTTTAAAAAAGAGGTTAGGTGAGAGATGAATTCAATATTGCACTCATGAGTTCAGTGGTTAATTACACCAAAACAAAGGAAATTCAAGAGGCCTTAAGTCAACCCCAATAGAAGAAAGTTATGGATGTAGAATATGATGCCCTCATCAAGAATGGGATATGGGAACTTGTTGATCTACATATAGGGAAGAAATCCATTGACTATTAATGGATATTCAAAACAAAGTACAAGGTAGATGGATCCATCAAAAAACATAAAGCATGACTTGTTACAAAGGGTGATGCTTACCAAGAAGGAATTTATTATGAGGAGACCTTTTCACCCACTATGAAGATCAAGACCATCAAAATTGTTTATGCACTAGTAACAAAGTATGGATGGAAACTTCAATAGATGGATCTCAAGAGTGCTTTCTTGAATGGTGATCTAAAAGAAGTATACATGACCCAACATAAGGTTTCATCGATGACAATCATCCATAAAAGGTATGTCATCTAGTTAAGTCTCTTTATGGACTTAAATAAACACCTTGAGCATGATACATAAAAATATATGACAACCTATTGTAGTATGGTTTCATTTTTAGCCCCTCTGATTCCAATTTGTATATCAAGAAGGTTGGTATAGATATTATCATTCTTTTTTTATATGTGGATGATTTTATGATCACTAGTAGTTTAGATGTTTTTATTGATATAGTAAAGAATGACCTAAAGAAATCCTTTGGCATGACTTATTTGGGACTACTACATATCGTCTTGGCTTGGAGATATGGTAGAAATAGAATCACATCTTTATCTCCTAGATGAAATACACCAAAACACTCATAAAAAAGTATAGAATGTCAAACTGTAAATCTCTTTCAACACTAATGGAAAAAGGTTTAAAACTCTCTTGATTCTAGGATTCCCCTCAAGTAGATTCAAATCTTATAGATAGCTCATTAGGAGTCTCATCTACTTGACCTACACTAGGCTAGATATATGTTTTTCTAAGTTACCTTTCCAAATTTATGAAAGAACCAAATAAATGTCACTAGATTACAACAAAACATGTTTTAAGATATGTTTAAGGCACACTTGAGTATGATACAAGAAGAATAGTTAGTTCTTCTTGTAGGGGTACACTGACTCAAACTATGTTAAATTTATTGATGACATGAAATCTACTTCAAGATACATTTTTCATCTCAAATATGGATATATATCATGGATTAGTAAAAATCAATCAATTATTTAACTCTCATCCATGGAAGCAGAGTAGCATGCCACATGAGGAGCTATGTGCGAGGCAATATGGATACATCACATATTGTCTAATATGGAGATTCTTGAAGATTAGCCACCAATTCTATTCTATGATAATCAAGGTGTGTTGAAGCTTGTGAAGGATCTAGTTTTACTTTAATAAACCAAACACATTGAGGTTCAGTGTCATTACATCAGAGAATAAGTTTTGAACCACCATATTCAGTTCCAATACTACTCAATGGATTCATAGATAACAGATATTCTCACCAAGTTTCTTAGAAAGGTGAAATTTGATCTATTTAGGGGGTAAATTTGTAAAAACAAAGTAATAAGGGGGTAATGTTGGCATAAAACTAATATTACATTGTTAGCATAATGAAATGTTACACTAAGCTTAGGTGCTTTAGTTTTGTAACCATTTAGGTTCTTAGGTGTCAATTGGTAGTTATATTTTTATAACTAATTGTTTATTATATATAATCATTTGATGTTGATCAATAAAGATATCAAAGTTTCAATCATTTTACAAATTAGAGGTGTAAGAACCATGGTGTGTCCACTTATGATAGTGGATGGGTATGCTGAGTAAGTTTAGGAATAGGAATAGTAGGAATGATGCCCCCTTTTGGGGGAGAGAGAAGAAATTTGTGATAGATAAGGTCAAGCCAAAAGTGATGAATAGTGGTGTAATGATAGAAACAAGGTTGGTATAGTTTTAATCGATTGAGAATTTGTTTGATTGATTAGATTGAGTTGTTGAAATTGGAACAAGTTTTAAATGGTGATGATGAAAGCATGTGTCTAGATATAAGAGAAATATAGAGGTGTGTGTGCCATAATAGGAAAATGAAGTAGTAAAATATCAAAGCTCACATAATGTTGAAGGTATTTGTCATAATTTTGTGGAAGAAAATGGTTTGTAAAATGGAGTTACGAGGTTCAAGTTATGGGAAAAATGGTATTTTATTTTAAATGAAAAAGTTGTTTGATATAGGAAAATTGGATTGATTCTCGATTCATTTGTGCATTGACTAGGTTGAGATTTTGAGCTGTAGAGTGATAGATATGCTAAGGAGATGAGCACCTAACATGACCTAGTTTGAGTAGTTGGTAACCTAGGTTGAGGCTGGTGGTGATGTTAGCCTAGTGAGTAAGCTTAATACTTGAATTTTGTCTATTTTGAAGCCTATTTTGGTGATTTATAATTTGTTTAAAGTCTTAGGAAAATTTTGACTAGTTCCAATGCTCATGTCCTACATCCAACACTATTGTCCATGTTCCATGCTATTGTCTAGGTTGAAGTGTTCTTATCTAGTCCTACTATCCTGTACCTAGTGTTATTATCTTGGAGGCTTGATTTTTGGAGATGTTACTTGGTTATTTTCTATTATTTTTTATTGGCTAGTGATTTGGCATTATAGATTGATGTGTGTGTGTGTGTGTGTGTGTGTGTGTGTGTGTGTGTGTGTGTGTGTGTGTGTGTGTGTGTGTGTGTGTGTGTGTGTGTGTGTGTGTGTGTGTGTGCGTGCATGCGTGCGTGCGTGTGTGTTATTTTTGGTTCTTTCAAGATGAGGTGTAAATGAGAGAGTTCCATATGGGCTAGGTTATAGAGACATTGAGGTTTTTACCATTATCTACTGATGAGAGGGCTATCATTGATAGGGTAAGGTTGGGTCATGTGTGTGACCAAGGCATAATGTATTGAGATAGATATATGATTACCCATTTATATGAGAGGTGGAATATAGATACATGTAATTTTTGGCTTCTTATAAGGGATATTAATTTGACTTTAGAGGACGTGTATCACATTTTACATGTGTTGATTAGTGGGAAACATGTGACATTATAAGATGACATGGGTGTTGATGATATTGAACATGCATCCTTGTATTTTATTGGTGTACCCTTAGGCATACATTAGAGAGGTAGTGATAGTGATGTGCTTCTATCAGTTATAATGTAGTTGAGTGTTTCATGCTTGTAGAAGTGGTTAGTTATGTTGTTAGCATCATTCATTATTGTGGATGGGAGTAGAGTATCAATTGAATATAGGATGCATAGGATCATGTGTAGTGTATAGGTATATGCCACTATGTTCTCATGGCATAGGACTATGCTCTCCCACCTATATATGTATATTTACATGTTTACATAAGAGGGATTTAGTAGTGGCATGAGTGTAGCTAATTTATTGCATTATTGGTCTTATGAGCAATAGTATTTATGTGATCGATTGGATTACCTAGGCTAGAATGGGAACCTTTATAGCCCATATTGGATATCAATTATCCTATTATAGATCATTATAGATGAGTTTTAGATAGATTTGGGGCTCATGATATTATATAGAGGTCCTATATAGGATTTCTTAGGTGGGCCAATGATGGAGTATAATTGTAGTATATAAGGGTCAATTGTTGGATACATGACCACTAGGTTGGAGTGTATGAGTGATTTCAATATTATCTCATGACTAGATGCTTTGGAGTGTCATAAGATGTGTCCCCAAAAAGATGGGTGTGGTTGAGGAGTGTATAGGCATCGATAAGGGCAAGAGTTCATGCAAGGCTTACTGAGGTTGAGCTAGCACCATAGATGTAGCTATAGACATTCCTTATATGGATCATGTTGGGTGAAAAAAGGCATATACCACATGGTGGGATAGGCATTAATGGGCTCCATTATTTCCTATTAATAGAGGGGATGCTCCTAAGTATGAGGATCCTACACTGATCCAAATGATGGGAGGTAAACATTGAATATATTTAAATTATGTATGATTTTATGCTTTAGTTTGATTTTAAAGTGTATATATAGTGTATCATTGTAATTTTATGTGTAGGTGGAGTGGAAGGTACTCAAGATGAATCATAGGCTATGGTAGGAAGTGGAGATGATTAGTATTGGGAAACCATTATTGAGTTGACACTCTAAGATCTCACACGACATGTTCTTGATGATGTTGTGGAGGATGGTTTGATAAATTGAGTGATAGTTACATCTAGAGTTCATGTTCATTTGTTTGATAGAGTTGTTATATCAATAAATACATATGTTAGAGTAGTGGGAGAGAGATATGAGCTGTGGGATGAGCTAGATAGGCATAGGATGCCCTCATCTGATTTTGGATCAGTGAGTATGAGGATTATGGATGAATACATAGATATTTAGAGGTAGTATTTAGACATGTATGAGGATCATGGTTAGATACTAGAGTGAGATAACCATCATAAGAGGCATTTGGGAGCTCAAGAAAATGTAGGGCCATCTAGTGCTAGGTTGGATTATGGGACTAATATTGGAGGAAAGAGTGAGACTGAGAGTGATGGCTTGACATCCATTCATGATTGATTTTATTTGATGTGATGTACATTTTTTAAAACATGTGTGTGTGTGTGTGGATATTGGTTTTGATTTCAACTCATGTGTACTATGTTATGGGATATGAAATATATTTTTATATTTGTTGCAAATGGTTGATTAGTAATAGTTGATTTGGAATTAATTTTTAGGTTGTATATGTTTTGGTAGAATGGCAGTTTAGGATCTGATTTTAATTATTCATGATAGACTTTAGTGTCATGTTTAGGTTTTATTTTGAATCATATGTAAGTAAAGAACTTGTGTTGGTTTTGAAATTGGTAAATTGTTTTTATAAAGTGAATTAGTTTAAGATTGGAAAAATAGGACATTGGTAAGGTTGAGATTTGGATAATTTTGATTGACTAAGGGTGGCTTATTTGGAACTAGGAATGTTAGTTGTTAGTATGAGGTGATGCAAGATAACATTATATGTTCAATTCACTAAGAGTGGCTCAAGAATACAAAGGTTGGTCCTTAGGCTCCATCATTGCCTTGCTAAGTGAAGCTATGAACTAATTTGTGTTGTATCACTCTATGTTGTATCCCTATCTAAAACTTGATGGCCAACTAAATAAATTCCCATACTACTCATGCCATGTAGGAACATACTCTATATCTGATATTGTATGTGGTATACTAACTATAGTCATGCATGGAGACTCTACCAAATGTAACCTTACTAGATGTGAAACTAAAGTTGTGTGATATGAAGAAGGCTCATCTATCCAAAATAATAGTGGATTGTTGTGTAAAATAACACCCTTTTACCTTTACTATGATGCATATGATTGAGCAATAAATTGAGCTAGTATGTAACCTATGATGGGGCTCATCTAATCTTAATCATAGTGATTTGGTATGTGAGATAAGTCTTTGAAAACTTGGCCATAGTGAATATATCTATAGATAAATACTCTATGATTTGGGTTCATCTAATCTTAACCATAGTGGGTTGCTATGTGAGATAGGACATAGAAAACTTGGCCACAGTGAATATCTTTGGTACTTTATTGTGGTGCCTATGACTATGATAGATATGTATATAGAACTGTACTACGTACTACTTGGAATATAGTTCTATATGTAGGTTTATCTTATTGTACTAGTTTCCAAAGCTTCTAAATAAGTGGAATATGAGATCTCCTATGAGGCTCTATCCTGGAACCCACATTATTCTCATGATGAGTGATCAATGATTCCTATAAAATAATGCCCTAGGATGACTCAACCATAGAGGAATGAGGTCTACGAATCCATGATGGAGGATATATTGATGCCCCTTGTGTAAATGATATGATGTCATTATCAACACATCTATTAATGCAACCCTTGAGTCCATAACAATTATTATTCATGTGTCCATGAATATGATTATATTTATAAAAGGGTTGATGTGGTTGTCTATGTAAGAGATGTGGATCTCATAAATTATTAGAAGGTAATGTGATTAACCTCTTATTTAGTAGTGTTAATAATATGACACATGAGCTATCCCACTCTAAATCAAACTATAGTGATGCCTTGTTACTATTCTCTATAGTGCATATTGTAGGTTGTGCTCTTGAAATTGGATATTTATTCTTCACTAGTTGATTTTTGAGTTGAGGTCTCCTATCTTGTTTATGACATGGTGGATGATGTGTGCTAAGAGCTGTTGATAGAGGCACTACTATGAAATCTAGAGTAAATCAATCAATTGAATCTACCTCAATTAATCCTAATTTATTTTCCAAGGCTATAAATAAGTTCCTCAAAGAGGAATTTATCTGATATAATATAGGATCAAGGAAAGGTTGATGAATCCCCTTAATAAAGATATGTTGAATCTATAAATCTACTATTTTATAGATCAATATTAACATGTGCATCTTGAATCATAAGATATAATCACTAACTAGCTCTGAAGAATTATGATGCAATGTGGCAAGTTTATCATATTTAACATGAGGGCTCATGCTTTCTATGTAATGTCTAATAAATTCCTCCTCTAAGTCATCATATGTGTTCAAGGAGCCAATGAGGAGTATATGAAAGAACCAATTATGTGCTTTCCCCATTGATATCTACTAGAAAAACGTGAGTAGAATGAAAGGACTCACATGAGATGGTAAATCCTTTTGAAAGGCTTGAAGGTGTATGAATGGATCTATAGTTCCATCAAAATTCAAGGTAATGATGGTATCTATAAATGCTTAACCAATGAATATTTTAAAAATGTCTTCAGAGAAGGTTACCATGTAAATCATTGGCATCCATACAAGAATTATAATCTTTGTTTTCTAAGGTAATGAGATGTACTTTGTGTTGTAATTCACCAACTACATACATCAAATAAATAATATCCTAGGATGGTATATTAACATCTTGAAGTAGTTCATTTAATCATTGAATTTGATAATTAATTTTAGCCATGGGAATGCTACACATAGCAAATGGATCATAGAGAGGGGGTGTACTCACTTAAACATTTGGTGGAATGGTAACTTGGACCTTAGTGGAGGGATGTGAGATAGCATTCTCTTTAGGTGAAGAGTAAGAGATAGGTGTTACTATATTAGGGGGTGGCTTGGGATATTCATTGGTATCTTTATGTTTTAGTGAATCACATTATAATCGAGTAGAGAATGTTATTTTATCATTAACATGTGCATTATATGAAATAAGATAATGCATAGAAGTAGAAACAACATTTGGTAGTGCATTATGTTTGAGAGGAAAGAAGAGTTAGAAACATGAGATGCATTTTATTCTTCACTATGTACATAAGAATCATCATTATTATCATAGAAAAAATATTTTTCATAGTCACTCTCATTTTCATATTCATTTACATGCTCACTATCATACTCATTATCACTTCCATTGTCACTAGGGAGAGGTGAAAGAGAATAATTTAATTCTTTTCTAATATGCAATAAATTATCATGTGAAATTGGAATATCATGTCCATCTATGTTATCCATGGATGGAGTGTATGCATTCTTTTCATTTTCAATATGAGAATTAAGATTAAGAGATTTATCATCTAGACATTATTTTGATAAAGTAGAGTTGAGAGAATGAGATTCATCATTTGAACTATGCATTGACAATTTGATTCTATTGCATTTATATATTTTTAATTTGAAGAGAGAGAGAGAGAGAGAGAGAGAGAGAGAGAGAGAGAGAGAGAGAGAGAGAGAGAGAGAGAGAGAGAGAGAGAGAGAGAGAGAGAGAGAGAGAGAGAGAGAGAGAGAGAGAGAGAGAGAGAGAGAGAGAGAGAGAGAGAGAGAGAGAGAGAGAGAGAAGGTTCACATGGAAGAAAATTATCAGCAATAAGAGGTTCATTTGGAATTACATGACTAATTTGTTTATTTCATGCATAGGAGAATTAGGTGAAAAGTATATTTCCCATTTATCAAAATTATTTTATTTAGAAGAGAGAAAAAAGAGAGAGGTTTGATATAAGAAGATGCATCTAATTTTATTCACTATCACTTTCACATGTATCATCATATTACTTATTACAACAATAGTAATTATATTCATTATAAATAAAGTCATTTTCCACATTTTTAACTAATGTACAATTTTGCAATTTTGTCTATTCTTTGTCATAATTATAAGAAAATTTTATAAATTTATCTATGGGATGAGAGGGAAGAAGTGCCTTAGTGGCCATTTTATTTATTTCACCAAAGAGAATATGTAAAAGTACTATTTAGTAAATAAATGCAATAATAACTACTAACATAGAGATTTTTAAAATATTTTTGACACTCCAAACAGTTTGTAAAAATTACAAAATATTTATCTAAAAATTGTAAGGAAGGCTTGGAGTTTTAGGAACATGTTTGTAAATCTAGGGTTTTGGTTTGGGTTTTTATAAATTTTTAAAATTATTTCTATAATTTAAATTCTAAAATAAATTTAATTAAGATAAATGCAAAAAAAAATATACAAAAATTAGAAATTAGAAATTAAATTTTTGTACAAAATAACTACCAACATATATATATTGAAAATATTTTTGACACTCCAAACAATTTTCAAAAATTCCAAAATATTTTTCTAAAAATTGTAAGGGAGGGAGGCTTAGGGTTTGAACACCTAGTTTGGAAATCTAGGGTTTTGGGTTAGGGTTTTAGAATTTATAAAAATTATTAAAATAATTTAAATTATAAAACAATATTTCAATATAATTAATTTACAAAAATTTATACAAAAACAAAAAATTTGAAATTAATTTTTTAAACAAAAATATGAAGGAAAAACTGTAAGGGAACCTAGGGTTTTAGATTTGTTCAAAGCAAGTTGGGTTCACCAAATGTTTTATTATTTTTTGGAAATAAGGGTCTAATTCATAAACAATAAAGGGTCTATATTGAGGGTAAAATCCAATAAAATATAATAAAAATACATGCTTTGGTCAATTTACTCAAAGTAGTTACATATAGAAAAAAATGAACTTATCTAAAAAGTTACACTAAAATCAATTATTCAGATGTTGAAATTTGTTGCATAGGACTAGGAAGATGACAAAAATATTGATATATCTTTAATTTGGTGAAAGGATATGAGAAATATAATAGGAAACCCTAGGGTCTGATGCTATAGTCATTTTGTTCCACTGTTGTCCTTGAGACCTAAGTTTTCTAGGTTTTGTCTGTTGTCCCTGTGTGAGCCTGTATATGAAAAATTAAATGTTGATAGAGATCACTATAGATATAATTTAATATTAAAGAAATAGGTATATCTACACACATGAAATAAAAAAATACATCAAAATCATAAGGGGAAAAAACTAGGTTGGGGGAAGTATGATCACATGATCTAGAATCCCTGTTGTCCTGATCATTACCTACATTAACCCTCAAGCTAGGCTCTCATATCAAATGTATTTATACCTTAGGTAACATGAATAATCAATGTGCATAGTAGATGCAAGAATTAAATTTCACCTATGCCCTTCCTTGATCAAGCATGCAAGTCTATGTGTGATGTAGAATGTTGAGCTATACTATTGACTAATTTTTAATTGTGTACTATGCCAAAGTAATAAGTGCTAGATATAAAATGACTTGTGTAATAATTTATATAGGAGACTCTATATTTAAATTTGGTAGATTTTTTCACATTTTGATGACATTATGAAAACTTAATAATGAACCTAAGAAGAGATTGGGACTCATTGAGCAAGGAAAACTGACCATTGGGACTCAAAATGCCATTAGACAGGAACACTGTAAATGGACACCCTAGTGTCTAATGTGATAGTCCAATTTTAGCATTCCTATCCTACAGGCTCAGGGCTTGGGGGGATATGATTGGCTTATGAAATTTGACTTGGCTGAGGTGGAATGATCATTTTAAAAGCTTGGGATGATTAGGAATAAGTAAAAAAGTGTCTAGAGCATCAAACAAGACTAGGATGAGTAAAACAAAAGACATGGCTAACATGAACAAGGCTCATATTCTCCAATTAGATTCTCCTATAAAAGGATTGTTAAAATACATTATATATGTGGTTTTTTGACCAATTTATGATGTATATATGAATCTATAATGGAACAATGGAAATAACTTTTCTTGAGCTTAGATATGTACATTCTAGTTAAAAAAATGAGCTTCCTAAAGAGGAACCTTAAAAAATGGAATAAAGAAGTTTTTGGGAACATTTTCATATATAATAAGGCTCTTGAAGAGGAACTAATAAATAAATAATAATTAAAGGCTACTCAGGGAAATAATGAGTCTTTAATTCTCATAGAAAAAGAAATTCTAAGCTAGTTTCATAATCTTTAGGCAAATGAAGAGGTGTACTAGTGAAAAAAATATAGATTTATCTAGATGAAATAAGGAGATAGAAACACCAAATTATTTCATCAATATACTTCTAGACATAGAAATGATAACAAAATCAATCATCTAGAAATGAAGAATAAAAGCCTCAACAACAAAGAAGATGAGATTAACTATCATACAATCCAATTATTTAAGAAGTTGCTAATGGAAGATGGATAATTTGATGATCTAATTGAAGAAATTAGTTTGATTAAATCTTATTAGTTCCCACTTATACACTTTATACACTCAGCCTTGCACACTTGAAATAATATGGAAAATAATGATGAAAAACATGCTAGTATGTCATTGTATTTGGGGAAGGGTTTAGCATCAAGATTAGACCAAATGTAGAAAATGACTGAGAGGAACCTATAAAGGGTATGGTCAACTCCTTGATAATTATGGATCTACCTAAACTAAGGTGAGATGACATATGGGGTAGCTTAATCATAAGGAGAGATTCTACAATTCAACCTCCATGGTAATTTTTGGCACAAGGAACAAATATGACCAAGGCATAACCAAGTTTTCATGCTTTACCCATGAGGGTTTGTCACATGAAATAAAAAAATGATCTAATTCATATACAAGATACTATAGATATATGGAAAATAGATTTCAATCTTCATTCTATAGAATATTTAACAAAAGGGGTCGAATAAAAGATTACAATGCTAGAATTTAAAACATAAACACATTTCAAATATACAAGATATTATACATTTACAAGGCAAATAAAACTTATAGTATGCAAAGGGTGTATTTTTTTATAGGGTAGAATAGGGTAAGACAAGTTGGATAATTATAAAAAAGGAAGGTGGTGTATTGGTAGCCTTCAAACAATAGGGTATATTTCAAGATTCATGGAATCATTATTTAGCACAAATGTATAAAAAATCATATGCAAGATAGTGGGAATTATCAAATGATCCTTGAAAGAATAGAACATACACTAAAACTAAACTTAAAAAACTATTTCTTATCAAATCCATAAACCTAGGATGCCCTAACAAGTTATTCAACAACATATTCTTAAATAATCTATAAAGGGTTTTATAACCTAAATCCATGCTAAAAATGATAACCAATGATGAACATAATACTAGACATCCAATCAACAATATTTGTAAAATAGATTGTTGCACTTCATCAATAGAAAATAATAAATAACCATAAGTATTTTCATTAACTTGAAAATACATATTACAAACACTAATATTTCAAAATGTTTCCATGGGGACAAGCATGGTGAGATTGCTCTTTTGACAAGGGATACATAAAGATGATCTCAAATCTCACTAATTGTTATATAGTTATAACCACATTAGCAAGGGAGATAAGATCTAGATAAAATGAAGACTTGAAATAATGACCAACTTTTGAATAGAGGAGAAGGCCCCTATTTATAAATTTTCAATACTTATTTAATTTTGGGACTATGGGTCTTAATTTTGTAAAATTGCATAACAACATTCCCCATTTCACCAAGATGCTTCCAGCTAGAAAATATTCCATTCCATGCATGATATCTTCATCCATTTTCAAGAAAAGAATCATCATTATAACTACCTCTATAATTAATGATGAAGATTTATAACAAACTTTTTATTTCATGGATGGATATGTCTTCATATGAGTTGGAATGAGAATATTCATTTGAGGAGCCAAATAGACTTTGTCCTCATTTGTAACCATCTAGAGAAGCTCTTGATCACTTATCTGCATAGTTTAAACTTCCTAGATAGTTGCCTTTCCTTTAGCACATGCCATGGAATAACCTTGATTTTTCAATGATGGCACATGAATGATCCATGGTCATGGTATACACATAAAATGATCCATGGTTATGAATGAAAAATATGCTTTGGAATGACTCATATACCTCCTTCTATACTTTGAATCATTACCCATCCATAGAAGAATAATTAATTTTAGCTTCTCAAATAAATTTAACCACATATTAACACTTGGTACACCAGATTAGATCTAATTTAGCACTCACAAGGATTAAAACTGACTAGGCTACTTCATTGGCTCTAATCTGAGCACATGTCACTTTCTTATTGGTTCTAATCCCTTTGAAAAGTTCATTTTTGATCATACCATTAGATATAATCACCTAAGTAAATGCATACCATTGATATTGATCCAAAGGATTGAATGCCATTGGCTATCTATAGGTCTTGTACCAAAATGGTACTTGGTAGCTTTGTGAGCTCTCTACATCTTGCTTTGTTAGTCTTATCTGGCTAACGTGCTCTTACCAAGTGGTGGTCCTATATTCATTATAGGATTTTTTGAATTTTTTTGACTTAATATGCACTATATATCAGATTATGTACACTTAAATCCATACTATTGATCTCTAGGAACATTCTTAATCTTTATCTTGTGACCATGTATTGAATTTTCAACTGTGCTTTGATGCCCTTAGATCTTTTCATTCAATCAAATGTGCATCATCAGATTTCAATCCATGAGATTGAGCATGATTTGTTACTATAAATAATGAAAATTATCTTAAGTTAAAACTTGAGGAATAATACTTTAACTTAAGCTAAAGTCTTTGGTCTAAGGTTTAATTTATGTAAATGAACATGAATAAAAATTTAGGCCAAAGTTTAGACTAAGCTCATAACATAATAAAAGGAGGCCCCATGCTTGATAAAAAAATAATAAACATAAGGTTTCAACTTAAAGTTTCAATATATTAATAAATATAATGAAACTTTAGGGTAAATCCCTAGACCAAGTTATAACATAATAAAAGGGACCCTTTGATCTTGAGCCATTCGATCTTTCCAGGCTAGATCAACACATTCTAATGGATTTTGATTCAAAGGATTAAATGCCATTAGCTACTCAATAATCTATCTAATGTGGATATGATGCATGTCATCATCACATTTACTTTGGGATTAGTCCAAAATCTTGACTTAATATGACTTATCAATTAGATGGTGTATGCTTAACCACATATCATCGATCGATGGGAACATGCTCTAACTTTATTATGCACTATAAGCTTTAAAATTTAACTAAGTCCATGAATTTTTTTTTAAAATGTTCCCACACAAATTGTTCCCACTAATTTTTAATTCAAATTGAAATAATTGAGCCAAGGTAAGTGGAATTAGGGTTTCAGGGTGATCAAAAATAAATTTAACTCAGCTTTTGAGAGACCAAAGGCTTGTTAAAAAAATAATATTGACATTAAATCATGAAACCTAGACATTATTTATTTTAGATGGATTCCAATTAAACCTACAATATGAAGAAAAAATATCTAACGTTATCAAATTAAGATAAGATTTAAATTAGAATCATGAACAAATAAGCTAACCAAACTAGGTGTAGATGATCTTAGATAAAAACAATGTGCAAACATGTTAGTGACACCTTAATCAAGTGAATTATCATAGAAATATGTTTTAAAATTTAGAGACTTTGGTTTAGACTCATAATTAGGCTATTCAATCCACTTGATCAAGCACCATTATTAAGATCAATTCATGCTTAAAACAAGTCTTACACATGAAAAATTGGGATCAAACATAAAAACCTAGTCATGTTGTGTGTGTGCTTTGATTCCACTTACCATTTGCCATGGGATTTAAAGAAAAATTTTAGACTTTGTGTTTTTTACCATTGATATTAAATTATAACATATTGTATATTTCATTAAAAACCATGCTTTAGCTTAGGGAAGGCTTGGGCATTACTCTACTCTTAGCCAAGCATCCATAGCCATGATAGAGATGCATTTGGCTCCACTCAAGGCCTTATTCCTCTACCAGCTAGTCATCTCTAGCCTCGATGGAGATTACTCAAATTACCTTTTCTTAGAAAGTTCCTTTTGAGTTTTACAATGAGCTCTTATTTATGTAATTTTTGCTTTTATAGACCATTTCAGCTTTTTGTCAAAGTTTAGGAACTAAATTAGCTAGGTTTTGTGATTAGGTCAAGTGTCTAATCTTCAAGCAATCATCCTTGAATGCAAACTTTACCCTAGGTAATGAATGTTTTTTAAGTACAAGTATGACTATGCTCCAATAATTTGAACTTTCATCATTCATATACAATCCTCATAACAATTAGGTTTAAATTAGAACAAGGCCAAAGATTTTAGGGAATAACTAGCCTATTCATTGGTCTTTATCAATCTCCCCAAATTTAAAATATCAAACTCACATTTTAGACCCATAGTCAACCACACCTACAGTCTTGACTTGAGAAGTCTCTTTTTTAAGAGAATGGATCAAACATGAGCTAAGGACTATCTTGAAAAGGATTATTAAGAACAAATAATAAAACAAGACAAACCAAACTAACAATGTATAGGCATTATATATAAACGAAGACAGGAAAGAAAAGTAAGAAAGAAATGAACCAAAGCCTTACACTAACTTCACAAAGAGTCTACCTCCAATATTAAATGAAAGATTATTTAATCTATAACAGAACCTTGAAACGTGGCTACTTCCATTAAAAGGATCATTTTCATGGATAGGAACATTTGTACACTTGTGTCTTATATATGATGTAACCTGGCTTCCCACCTCCATTGATCCCTTAAAATTTAAATTGAATAAAGACCATTATCTCTATCTAACTCATCTCTGACATCCACATGAGTATCAATGATATCTATGCGATTGTCAAAATTTAACATTGGTGGTTTCTGACCTAAGCTTAATTTTGACATCCTCACAAGCATCAATGATGTTCATGCAATTGTCAATGATGTCTATGAGTCCATTAAAATTAAAACCCCTATAGTCTTTAACCCAGGCTTAATTTTGACATCCTCACAATCATCAATGATGTTCATGTGACTATCAGTGACATCCATGAGACCATAAAAATTTAAAACCCTATGGTCCTTGAACTAGGCTTAGTTTTGACATCCTTATGACCATTACTGACATTCACATGACCTTTAATGATGTCCATTAGACCATCAAAATTTAATCCCCTATGATCCTTAACCTAAGATTAATTTTGATGTCCTCATGACCATCAATGATGTTCATGTGACTTTCAATGACATCCATGAGACCGTCAAAATTTAAACAATTCAAGAAAATTTCTTTGGATATTTTGGTCATTAGGACTTTTTCTTTGACATTTTTGTCTTGAGATTTTTGTCTAGACAATTTTTTTGGATATTTTGTCCAAAATAATTTCCTCAAAGCATCAAAATTTACTTAGATATTTTTCCTACTACATTTTCTCTGAAGCATTTAAGCACCTTTGGCCTTTTTTCCATGTACAAAATGTCTGACAGAATTCCTTTAGGCCTTTTGTACAAACTTTTCTTCCAAAAAAATTGGACTTTACACTATTTATAAAAAATTACAATTATTTTAGGATTTTTTATGGGCAAATTACCCAAAGGAATTAACCCTTCAGGATTTTTATGTAGGAAAAATGCTCGAAGGAATTAACCCTTCAAACTTTTTATGTGGGAAAAATGTCCAAAATAAATAAGAGCTTTACATTTTTATCTGAATAATGCAATTTTATCAGGTTTTTTGTCACAAATAATTTACTCAAAATAAATAAGCCTTCAAACTTTTTGTATGAAAAAAAAGCTCAAAGACTTAGTTCTATCAGTAAAATTATCTCAACAAAAAACCTAAGAACCCTAAGTCTTTATATGTACTAAGTAAATACCAAATTAAGACTTAGCCATTTTAACATGAAACTTGATATATAACGAAGATTCAAAAATAAGACTTGGGCTAAGGACTTAGGAATTTACACTTGACAAGGGCTCAATTGCTTTAATTTAATTTTGGGCACTAAAATTGGCTCTCACCTAGAGATTTATACCCCATATATGTGTGTAAAAAAATCCAAATTGTAAGACCAGGTGCCAATATAATGGACCATGAAGTCAAGAATTATAAAATTACCAACAATTAGTCATAAAGGCCGAACAAAATGTGTGGGAATAATAGAAATAGATCAGGAGGATCTAAAAATGAACACATGATAGAAATATGAAATGAAACTATGCAAGCAAATCCCAAAGTAAAGGGGTGACAAAACATGAAACACTAGAAAGGAAAAAATATACACTATATACTAATGTACATAGCTTATAGACTTAGTCAAGGAAGTGTTTCATATATATGCCATTGACTATTTCACCATTCAAGTCTCTTAAGAATAAATTATGTCCCCCAATTTGGAAGTTAATGGAATGGGGAGCCATCCACAAGGCATCAAATTTTCCATGCTTACCTTTCTCTTCATGCTTACTTTCCTAAAGTAAAACTAGATCACCTACTTAGAAGGTTCTTAGATTGACCTTCTTATCAAATATTTTATTCATATTTTCCTTAAAATTGAGGTGTTTTTCATGATATTGTCTTATAATTTCATCAAGTGCAATAATCTAGTTCATCCTCCTATCATAGTGGTTGATTTACTCATTATCTTCTAGTTATTGCATGAGTTGATAGGTTGGCAACTATAAATTCATAGGAAAAACTACTTGAGCTTCATAAACAAGCTCAAAAGGGATTTTGCTTGTAACTTTCTTAGGCATAATATTTTCAACCCATAAAGCAAACTTTATTTGTTTATCCCACTTCTTCTTGTTTCATTCCAAAGTATGTCTAATGATTTTTAGCAAGTTCTTGTTATTAGATTCTGCTTGCCCATTCCCTTGAGGGTTGTAATTAGAAGTGTAGTTCAATTGATTCCTATATTATTTACATAATTCCACTAAATTTTTGGCTTTAAATATCATATCATTATCACCAAGAAATTTAATAGGTACACCAAATCTATAAATAATCTAATTTAATAAAAAAATCCATAATTACCTGGTGTGTTGCTTTCTTTGTAGGGTCTGCTTCAACCCATTTTGTGAAGTACTCAGTTTTAACTAGTATCCAAATATGTCCAATGCTTAAATAATTGACAATTTCTCCAATGAAATCCATTCCCCAATATCTGAATGGGCCTTCAATTGTCATAGGCTGTAAGGGAAGAGAACCTGAAGCTTTCATCCTCTTAATAAAGCACTAACATTTCTCACACTTTCTAACTATCTAAGAAACATCCTCAAACAATTATGGCCACTAATAACTAGCTCTCAAAATTTTATGAGCTACAACGTTAAGGTGCAAAATGGCCACCACTTACTCTACTATGGAAGTCTTTAATTAGGTCAATCATTTTTTCTTTTAGAACACATTTTAGGAGAACCCCATCTATATTCTTCCATGCTAGTCCATTTTTAGTCAATAGGTATTTTTGGGAAAAAAATATTGATATTTCTTCTTTTATTCTTATCCAAGTCAGGGGGTTAGTTCAAAATTTTCAAGTCGTAAACGATATCTCTATACCACAAAGACATGTTAAATTGACTCAAAGAATCATCAACATTAAAAATAGTAGTGTTTACCTCAACATCTTGTAAATTGATCTTAGCCATAAGCTTGGTTAGAACCATCCCTTACACTAAATTGGTGGTATAAATATCCATATCATACTCTTGTAACTTGTTGACCCACCTACATCTCTTGTTGGATACTTTAGTCTGAGTCAAGATGTCATTCACCATGGTATGTAGGACATAATCAATAATCTTTGAACTTAAAATATAAGGTCTGAACGTCTTGACCACTTTTAAGAGAGTGAAATCTTGTTTTTCCATGATGGTATAATTCAATTTAGGACCTTGCATAGCTTTATTAAATAAATCTATAGGTTGATCATGACCTTCTTCATTCTTTTGAAATAATACATCAACAACATTATTATACAATGCAAAAGATAATATTTGAAATGGCTTAGTGTAATCAAGGCTAGCCAAAATAGGAGAAGTCTTTAAATCTCCTTTGACATCATTGAAAGCTTACATGACCTTCTCCTCCCATTTTATGATTTATTCTTTCTTTAACATGGACATGATAGGTAGAGTAATCTTTACAAAGTTGGACACAAACTTTCTTATGAAATTAATTTGTCCAAAAAAGGACTAAATTTCCTTCTTGGACTATGGGATAGGCACTTTGTTAATGGATTCTAACCTTTTGAGATCAATCATGACACCATCCTTAGACACTATATGTCCTATCAACATGGCCTTTTCTACTCCATAATGACATTTCTTAGGATTAAGTAAAATGTTGAACTACATGCATTTAATCAACACCTATTCTAGATGCTCCATATGTTCTTATCTAGTCTTGGATTACATAATAATGTCATCTTAATACAAAAATATGAACTTGTTAATTATACCTACAAAATTAACATCCATAGCTCATTATAATGTTTTACTTTCATTCATTAAATTTAAAGGCAACCTCATATATACATGCATGACCCAAAGCATAGTGAACATAGTGTTGGATCTCTTAGATTTTTCACCAAAACATAGTTTTACCTTCAAAATCTATCTAATGTGGACATATTTTATCTAGTAACACTCAATATAAATTTATCCATATTGGGCAAGGGATAATTATCTTTTAAATAAGCCTTATTCAAATTTGCAAATCCACATACATGCAAATGTCTCCATTCTTCTACATAGGGACTAAGTTCACCACCCATGAAGAATACATGATGGTCTAAATGATACCACCATCCCTCAACTTATTTAACTCATTCTTCATCTTGGTGGCCAATATGGGGTTAATAGGCATCTATCTCTACCTAAAAAGATTGCTATCAGGATGCAATGGGATGACATGCTAAAACAAGTCTTCCTAATATGCTTTCATCTTAGAATAAGACCATGTTAAGAAATCTTGGTACCTTTTAAATATATGCATGTAAAATTACTTATTAGCTGCACTTAGGTGAGTACCTAGCCAAACCTTCCTTATATTCTCACGAGAACCCAAGTTGTACTCAATCCCATCTTTTGAGATAAATGATTCTCTCAACTTGATTTTATCAACTCTATCAAAATATGATTCTAAAATTACCAATCCTCGATGGAGCATGTTTGTATTTATCTAAATAACATCCTTCCCAAAAATGGTTTGCTTCCCATCACAAACCCAAAACCATGTATTCCAAGTCTATGAGTTGATCATGGAACTCAAATTCACAATTTAGAAACCTCTTAATCTACTCATCATCATCAATGATCCAAAACTTAGAAGTTCTAGTTGATAAATATCTCAATAACATAGAAATAACATAGTAACAATGAATTCTCTAAGAAGAGATGTAGTATTACTCAAGATCACAATACAAATATATGCTTATCTCTGGGAAGAGATGTTTGTCTTCACATTTCGGGTTACCTCTTCATTTATACACATTTTGAAAGCATGGGGAGGATGTGGAAGGTCATCAATCTCAAGGGAGATTAATTGGTTTGACTTCCAAGATTTAAAACAATACAAAATTCAAGGAATTACTATTTTTAGAAACTTATTATTTTTAAACTACACTAATAAAATCAAAATTTGGGGCACTTCCATTGGGTTTTTAGGGGTCAAACTTCATTTAGAAAATCTCATGCCATTTCACGATGTTCTTCTCATTCTTAGCTTTCCAACGGTTCAAATGGTGAGTCAATTAGAGCTACGGTGCAAAAGTTATGGCTCTCAGAAGTTCCGTCATGAATTGGGGTGGAACTGTCACCTGAATTATCACCTAAATTGTTTCCTGGATCATTCCTCCCTCATTGAAAAGTAATGGTCCTCATTGCATCAATGTTCCCCATCAAGTGTGGTAGTTGTTTCTTGATTTGATTCTTTGTGAGCCACTCACCTTGATGGCTAAGCTGGCCCCTTTTGACCACTCGATAAAGTGGAATAGAGCATCCTCTTGTTGTCTTCATCCAGGTATCCACAATCTGATCCTCTTCCACTAGAGCAAAACTCTATGGATCAAGCTCATCAATGTCTAGTTGTTCTACTATAACTGAAGTGTCTAATAGAGGTGGGTGATATGGTTTGAAGAGCTCCACATTGAATATTGGATGCAGACTAAGGTAGGCTGGTAGGTTCAACTCAAAAGCATTTTCTCCAACTCTTCTGGTGATGGTGTAGGGACCATATCATAGAGGCCGAATCTTTCTATGTGGGCCTGTAAGTCATTCCTTCTAAAGCCACAACTAAACCTTGTCACCCATAGTAAAATGGTGTGTAATCTTGTGTTTTTCATGGCGTTGCTTATACTTCTAATTCATCTTCTCTAGGATGTCATAAACTTGTTGCTAGATGTGTTGAATTTGTTTAATAAACTTTGTTGCTTTTGCTGCCTCAAATCTTCCCTGAGGTGTGTATTCCATGGTGGAAGATGGAACAACTATATCAGTTGGTGCCATGGGTTAGAACCCAAAACATACTTGGAATGGACTATGCTTGGTTGAGTTATGCAACACCCAATTATATCCATGTTGTATGAAAAGAAGTCCCTCATCCCATGTGTGTGGATGTTTGGAGTGATACATATGAATCATGTGAACAATCAAGTAGTTTACCACCTCTATTTGACCATCAATCTGTGGATGGAAGGCTATGGACTTCATCAACTTAGTATCCATTATCTTCTATAGAGTGGACCAAAAGATGCTCAAGAACCTACTATCTCAATTTAAGACAATGGACTTGGGGAGACCAAAATGGAGCCATACATGACTAAAATATAGTTGAGCAATCTCCTCAATAGATATATTTTTCTTACAAGCAATCATGATAGCCATTTTTGAAAAACAATCAACTACCACAAAAATACAACCCTTACCGTGTTTTGAAATGGGTAAACCTGAGAGAAAATCCATTGAGATGGATTCCCAAGGCCTGGTTGGTTCTGGCAATGGCATGTATAATCCTTGTTTCTTATTTGTTGGCTTGGCTATTACACATCAGATATAAGATTTGAGATATCTTTCCACATCCTTTTGCATATGGGGTTAGTAGAAGTATTTGTGAAGAACTGCCAATGTCTTTTCAATACCAAAGTGTCCAGCTATCTTACTGAAGTGTGCTTCCCATATCATCTTTTGTTGCTCTACAACTAGAACATAGATGTGCCCCATATGACAGAGGACATTAGCTTGCAAATAGAAATTAGAAACATGTTTACCTTTTTGAAGTACTTAATATGTATTAGCAAAGGTAGGATTTGCTTCATATAGAGCACCCCAAGTGGCAGTCTCATGTCCGCAAAGGTCCAGAACTATTGTGAGTGTAGTAATTAGTGGGTGGCTCATATAATTTGCAATTGTATTTGAGCTCCCCTTTTTGTGTTTGATTATCAAATGGAATTACTGAAGATATGTGGCCCACTTTTTGTGCCTCTCATTTCATAGTTTGCTTTGTGTCTGGATGAATTCCAATGGTCTGTGGTTAGTGTGGATGACCATTTCTTTCCCCAAGATATAGTGTTTCCATTGTTTGCAGGCTTGCACAATGGCATAGAGCTCCTTATCATATGTTGGATATTTCCTGACTGTATCAATGAAATTTTCACTATGATATGCAATAGGATGGTCATGTTGCATGATGCCAACTCCCATGGCATATTCAGATGCATCTATCATCAACTCAAAAGGTTGATACAAATCTGGCAAGGCAAGAATAGGGCTGAGTAGAGTCTATTCTTCAAATTCTCAAATGCCCTTTGTTGTATTTCACCCCACTAAAATTTAGTTTTAGCTCCTCCTTTAGTCACTTGGGTTAGTGACCAAGTAACATGTGAAAATCTAAGAATAAACTTGTGGTAGAAATTTGCAAGACCCAAAAATCTATGAAGCTTTGTGAGGGTCCTTGGTGTGGGCCATTCTCGAATAACCTAAATCTTTTTTGGATCAACATGGACCCCTTCCTCATTCACAACATACCCAAGGTACTAAATTGTTGTCATCTTAAATGTGCATTTGTTAAGATTTACATACAACTTGTGCTCCCGAAGAGTTTGAAGCACCTTACGAACATGTTACAAATGTGCTTCCCATGTTCTACTATAGATGAGTATGTCATCTATGTAGACAACCACAAATGAGTTGGTAAAGGGTCATAAGATGTCATCCATCATCCTCATGAAGGCTGTAGGTGCTTTAGTCTTCCAAACATCAGTGGGATCAATGGGAATTTGGTGATAACCAAATTTGAGATCAATTTTGGTGAAGAACATTGCTCCACGGAGCTAGTCCAGTAGGTCATCAATCCTAGGGAGAGGATAGCGATTCTTCACAGAGATTTTATTCAAGGCTCGGTAGTCAATGCAAAGCCTCCATGTTCCATCTTTCTTCAATGCCAAGATAATTATGCTACCACAAGGTGAAGAGCTTGGCTTGATGTGACCCTTTTGGATCAATTATTGAATCTATCTTTTTATCTCATCATTCTCCAAAACTGATTTGCGATACATAGGACTATTAGGCAAAGATGATCCTAAGATCAAATCGATAGAATGTTTTACCTAGAAATGTAGTGGAACTCTTGTGGGTGACTTAAATAAGTCATCATATTCTCTTGTGATTCATCCTATCTGCTTCTGTTATTGTGTTGATTGTGTAGTCAGGACTGCAACATTGGCCTTCTTGGATTTCTATGGCTTGACCACCATGAGAACAAATTGCTTTATTTTCTCCACCAATCTCTTGCATTACTTAGCACTAATCAGGGAGACAGATGTGGGAGGTGGTACCTCTAGTACCCTATAACAACATGTTCCAAGAGTGAGGGTGATCCTTTAGGTTTGTGATTCATAGATGCCATGTTACTCATACATGAATGGTTGACCAAGGAGTACATCATAAACATCTATATTAACCACATCACACAAGACTTCATCTTGGAATGGTTTTATAGCATATGAAAGAAGACACTGATGGGTGACACAGAGGTCTCTCCCTGGTCTCAACCATCCAATACTATAGGGCTTTAGATGAGGCTCCATGGATAGATTTAGACTTCTCACAACTTTAGCGGAGATTAAATTCTTTTGACTCCCACTATCAAGAATGAAATGCAGAGGCTTAGCTTTTACCCATAATTTGGAGTGAAACCTTCTTTCCTTGTCATCTGGTCTTTCCTCATGGGTCTATGATGAAGTGAAAATGGTATTAGGCTCATCATCTACAATTTCTTCTTTGTCCTCTTTGACTATGGGTTGTGTATGAGGCAAAGTAGTAGATGTTGAGTATTGTGACTCAGAAAGAATTGACTTGATGGCTCAACATTCTTCTTTGGAGTGAGTTCTAGTTTTGTGGTAATCACACCATTTTCCAACCTTCCTCTTCTGGGATTTCTTATCCTAAAACTCCTTTTGCTTCCAATTTTGGCCTCATGTTTGACCTTCCTTGTCACTTTTCCATTTTGAGGATTGACTCTTCATATTCTTTCTACCATGCTTCTATTCAATCTTCACTACAAATTTTTATGTCTCACTGAGGGTTTCCAAATTGAAGAGTTCCATTTCCCCCCGTATGTACCATTGTAGTCCACCATGATATTTGAGAGTCTTATGTTTCTCACTTTCTTGAATGCCCAATCTTGTAGACAAAAAATGCAAAGTGTCTGTGTAATCTTGAATAGATTGGTCCTTACCTTGGCGAAGTTGTTGCCACTATATGTACAAATCATCATATGCTCCAATGGGATAGTATTCTTCTTTCACCACTTCCACAAAAGCATCCCAAGTAGGTTCCACCTCAAGGCCAATGTCATCTGTACTGAACCTCTTTTTATACACTTCCCACCAGTTTTTCATAGGCAATGTTGATTTCAAAAGAGCAAAAGTAATCTTTTCTCCATTAGTGAACTTATTTACAGAGAAGTAGGAAGACAATTGATCCAACCAATTTTCTACTACATCAGCATTTATTTTTCCTTCAAATGTAGGAATATAAAATTTTACCTAAACCTTGAAGGGTGTTGGGGCACTAAAAGGATGTTCCCTAGATGAGGAGCCAGGAAGTGGAGTCATGGGGCTAGGATTTCCCATCGAAAGTGTTTGAAGAATTTGGGCAAATTATTGTAGCATCTATGCTTATTACCATTAGAGGGCTTCATTCACCATTTTCTTGAAAGGATTGGATGTCTCAGTGTCGTCCACTATTTGAAGTCATTTGGAGTGAATAGGTGGAAAATTTGGAAGCTCTATTGTTTCCCACCCAAGCTTCTTGTAGCCTGACCTCATCCTCAAGATCATACACTCTCAAGAAAAACCACTCTGATACCACTGATCTAAAACTCAAAAGTTGTAGTTGATAATTATCTCAATAGCATAGAAATAACATAGTAATAATGAATTCTCTGAGAAGAGATGTAGTATTACTCAAGATCACAAAACAAATATATGCTTATCTCTGGGAAGAGATGTCTGTCTTCACATTTTGGGTCACCTATTCATTTATACACATTTTGAAAGCATGGGGAGGATGTGGAAGTTAAAAAATCTTGAGACAGATTAAGTGGTTTGACTTCCAAGATTTAAAACAATATAGAATTCGAGGAATTACTATTTTTAAAAACTGACTATTTTTAGACTGCACTATTAAAATTTAAATTTGGGGCACTTCTATTGGGTTTTCTAGGCTCAAATTTTATCAATAAACTATCCATGCCATTTCATGACATTCTCCTCATTCTTAGCTTTCTAATGGTTCAAACGGTGAGTCAATTGGAGCTACGATGCAAAAGTTATGGCTCCTAGAAGTTCTATCATCAATTGGGGTGGAACTGTGACCTAAATTGTCATCTAAATTGTTGCCAAGATCAATAAAACACCTACTAATGATGAACATTTTCTAGGATTGATGGTCAAACAAGCACCTCCACTTGATACTGATAATGAGGGCTCATATCTTCAACATCAAACTAGTCACCTAACCCTATAAGTCTACCAGCTTCTTCTTTGAAACTTCTATCATGATAACAAAGATTGAATACATCAAAGAATTTAATAAAATCCCAAAAAAACATTTAGATATAGTTTTAACCTTTTGTTTTTGGTGGCATAAGAATTATAGACCTACTTAACCACTATCTAGAATCACCTTTGACAATAAATTTTTTAATTCTATATTCATAGGAAATATACAAGCCAAGCAAGAGTGCCTTATACTCAGTAGTATAATTCATTCACTCAAAGGACAACTAAAAATAAAACATAAAACATTTACCATTTAGAGCATAGAAGACAACCCCAGCTCCATTTCTAAGATTGGATCAAGCCCCATCAAAACACATCTTCCAAACTACACATTTTTTGTCAAGTTCAACATCAAGAATAATAGGTTATTCACTAGTATCAACATTCCTAACAAAGTTTCCCAATTTAAAATTAATGTAAAATACTTCATTCATATCACATTTTGGATCTTCAATTACATGTAGTATCTTCAACTCTCTATAAATCTTGACCATCTTACCCTCTAATAAAATGGTGGCATAATATAAGTCCATTTATCCACTTCCACCCATGCTAACAGTCCATTTATGTGATAGCAACATCCCCTGCTTAGGTAGATATTCCATAACTACCATTCCCATATTTAAATACTTTCCTGGATGTACTACCAACTACACCACCAACCCCTTGACTTGTCCAATAATTGGAACCTCTCATGAGTCCATGGCATAACACTTGCCAAAGGCCGACATAATCTTAACTTTGATTTCATTTAAGACACCCAGGGGTATCATGTTGTAAGAATCTTTGGAGTCAAACATATAATTATGAAAAATTATACCATTGATTAGTAGGGTTGTGTAAAAAGGATCCACATTCAGCTGACTTTTTACCAATTCAGTTCCTAAATAGACCTTCAGGGTAGGTTCAACAACCTCTTCTAGTTCATCACTTTCTAGGGGTGTTTGGGGTAACTCAATTTAATTTGTAGTTGATTTCTCACCAAATTCTAAATATTCAAAGGCCCTCTTCCTATGTTCAAGTATTCTTAATAATTCAACAAGTAGCATGGTGACTTTCATTTGACTCAGCACTTGGGCCATATCACGTATGCTATACTAAGGAGGAGAAGTATTGGGTAGAAGGGTGATAACACCTTTAATTATAACACATTCACTCAAGGTCTAAATTGGAGTAGTCTATAAATTGTAGTAGTCTAGGATGGATTTGAATCTTTAATATTATCCTTCAAAGGTGGATTGTGTTTAAACTTATTAGCACCCTTAGGGATAATAGACAATATGGGTACCTTATTCCTAGCTAGAGCACCTCTAGGCTTAGAAAATTGGGAAATAGGTACTATCTTGGAAGATTTATGGAATATTTTAGCTTTCTTAGCCTCCTTATTAGCATCCCCTACCTTTGGATTTATAGGGTCAGTGTTTTGAGGAGCAACAACTTAATATTTGTTTCTCAAGTGATACTCCTCTTGAGCAATTGCTACATTGATTAACTTCTACCTATCTTCAACTGATGAAATTCCCTCATCATATTTATTAATCATCATAAAACATAAGAAGTCAAAATCATGAATGGTTAATTCATATGTTTGTGCCATATTAACATGATAAGAAAATTTAAGAGTTGAGACACTTACTTTTTTAGCCACACTCCAACATTGATCAATAGTAATAACACTTAGCAATTTCATGGAGGTAGTCAATTTGCTTCAAGGGCTTTGACAATTGAACACCAATATCTCATCATTAGATTATATAGACTCAAGTTCATCTATACCTTAATCAATTAGTTTAGCTATATCACATGGGGGATGTGGAAGGAAGCACTTGTCACACCAATCAATATCAATGTTAGAATTCATCATATTTACTTTGGCATTCAATGTGTCAGGCACTTCTTTTCTAGCCCCTCTATTCTAATTTTTGTCCATTATTTATTCACATGTAGACCTCTTCCCTTTATCATTATCTCTATTGTGGAAAACTTGCCCCCTTTATGATTACTTTAGATTTTGAGGCCTTTCTTGACTAGTAGACACATGAGGAATCTCCTTATCATCTCTAGCCAATTTTATGACATATATTTGATATCAGAGGCCAATGGTTTAATAGTCTACTCAAGATTGGTGGTTTTTATGGATTTTATCTTTTCTAGATTGAGCAATTTTACATCAACCCATTTATTCATGTACTTTCCCATAGCCTTTATTTTATTCTGAATTTGGATGACCATATTTAATGCCAACTAAAATTTATTGGGAGCCTTGTAAATAAAATAGTATGCAACCTTCTTATCAAAGGTATCATAGTATTTTATCAAGCACACTATATCACTAGGCTTGATGTTTTTAGCCAACTACATCATAACCTTATTGCATTGGGTATTAAAGTCCTGCACACATTTATTAGGATTCTTTTTTATATTTTAAGACTTAGATAGAAGAAATATGGGATCAACTCTTTCACCATATTAAATTCTAAAGACATTCCTCATCTCTTCCCAAAAACTAATGCACCTAGGGGGAAGAGATTTGAACCACTAACGAGTGTCTTCCTCCAATGTGTGCACAAATAGATTGATTCACACATCCTCATACTCAACCTCATAATATTCAATGATATTTTGAAAATCCCTCGAGTGTTGGTCACCACTCACTACATTGTCCCCTTGAAATTTTGTGAGGCATTTCCTAACTTCATTTGAGACTTCATTAGGATAGCCTTCCATTTCATTGAAATTTATAGGCCTAAATCTGGGAACATGGAACATCATTAACCCCATCATATCCCTATGTATAATGATTCGTTCAATAGTGGGTTCACAAACAACTGGTAAAGGGATATGAGGGGGTAAATGATGTGGACTTAGTGGGTTAGACTTGGGAAGGGATTTAGATGGTTGGGAAGGAGTTAGATAGTAAAAAGGACTATATGTTTTATAATTAATATAAGATCTATGATAGTCCTAAATAATAGGAGGATCAATAAATAGTTCAAGATTATTAGAATCTTGATAGTCCTTAGAAGCTAAACTTTTCCCTTCAATAGGCCTCTAAACTTGTCCCTTCTCCTTAGATGAATACTTAAAGCAGATATGAGTTTCTTTGATGGGTCACTTCTAAAAGATGATCCAGTCCTTCTAGATTTGCAAACAAGAAAATACTCAATGCTAAAAGTTAGAAAAGATAATTCAAACTAGGCATTGGTCTTCTTGAAACTATATGATAAAATGGAGTCACCACTAGAATTAAAATTTTAACACACTAACTGTGATACATGCTGAAAACATATTTTTCTAAATTTAATGGTGAGATATAATACAAAGACACTAATTTTTTAAGAATAATGTTCAAAAGGAACAAAACACATTTCAACATGAAATGTTAATAGATCTTTATAATAAATGCATTAAAAGTCAAATTATCAAGCCTTAAAACTTCCTTTCACATCCCCAATGGAGTGACATGGCATTAACTACCAAGATAGTTAGAATGTAGTAAATATAGTAGAGAACTTTACAACATGAAATACTTATACTAGTTCTCTTCAAGACTCCCTAGTAATACAAGTAACCAAGACTTTAACTTAATCCATAACAATAGTTCCAGCTAAGTGGTGACATTGACAAACCAAAGATAATTAAATGAGTGAAAATATAGGTAGATAACTTTAAAAATGATAGTATCTCTCTACAAGAGTCACCGATAACACAAGGGCCAAGTTTCTTATCTTTTCCCTAGTAGTGGTGCTAGTTGAGTGTTGGTTCTTAGTTGTACAGTTCATACACTCAGCCTTACACACTTGAAAGAAGATGAAAACAATGATGAAAAACCCACTAGTATGTCTTTGTATCCAAGGAAGGGTTTAGCATCAAAATTAGATTGAATGTATAAAATGGCTAAGAGGCACCTATAAAGGGTATGGTCATCTCCCTACTACTTCTCACTCTACCCAAACAAAGGTGAGATGACATATGGGGTAGCTTATTCACATGGAGAGATTCTATAATTCAACCTCCATGGGGATTTTTGGCACAAGAAACAAATATGATTAGGGTGAAACCAAGTTTGCACACTTCACCTGTGAGGGGTTGTCACATGAATTGCACAAATTCTCTAATTCATATATAATCTACTAAAGATAGATGGGAAAGAGACTAGAATCTTCATTTTATAGAGTCTTCAATAATAAGGGTCAAATAAAAGACTATAATTCTAGAATTTGAAACACAAACTACAAACACATTTCAAATATGTAATATCTTATGCATTTTAAAGGCAAATAACACTTATAGTATGCAAAGGGTGTATTATTTATAGGATAAGACAAGGTAGGACAAGTTGGATAATTATAAAAAAGAAGGTGGTGTGCTGGTGGTTTTCAAACAATAGGGTATCTTATAAGATTCATGACATCATTCCCTAACACATATGCAAAAAAACTCAAATGTAAGCTAGTGGGAAATACCAAATGATCCTTGAAAGAATAAAACATACACTAAAACTAAACTTAAAAAAAATTCTTTCCTAGCAAATCCATAAACCTAAGGTTCCCAAAGAAGTTATTCACCAACATGTTCTAAAATAATGTAGAAAGGGTTTTATAACCTAGATCCATGCTCAAAATGATAACAAGTGATGAACATAGAACTAAATATCTAGTCAACAATATTTGAAAAATATATTCTTGCACTTCATCAATAGGAAATAACAAATAACCACAAGTATTTTCATTAACTTAAAAATAAATATTAAAAACATCAATTTTTCAAAATCCTACCATGGGATAAGCATGGTGAGATTGCTCTTTTGACAAGGGAGACATAAAGATGTTCTCAAAGCTCACTAATGGATGTACAGTTGCAACCACCTTAGAAAGGAAGACAAGATCTACACATAACAATTGATACCATAAATTCTTATATAACCTAGAATTAGAGAAAATAAATACCTAAAATAATAACCAACCTATGAATAGAGGAGAAACCCCCTATTTATACATTTTTAGTCATTATTTAATTCTAGGACTATGGGTTACAATTTTTCAAAATTGCATAACAACCTTCCCCATTTTGCCAAGATGCTTTTAGATGGAAAATATTCCATGTCACACTTTATATATTCATCTATTTACAAGAATAGAATCATCACTCTAAATACCTCTATAATGAGTGATGAAGATTTGCAATAAAATTTTGATTTGGCTAGATATGTCTTCATATGAGATAGAATGAAAATATTCATTTGAGGAGCCAAAAAGACTTTGTCCTCATGTGCAACCATTTGGAGAAGCTCTTGATCACTTGCCTACCCAGTTAGAACTTCTTGGATAGCTATATTTCCTTTAGTTCATACCATGGAGCAACCTTAATTTTATAATGATGGCACATGAATGATCCATGGTCATGGTATAAATATAAAATTATCTATAGTTATGATTGAGAAATATGCTTTGAAATGAATCATAAACCTTCATCTATGCTACAAATCATTACCCATCCATGGAAGAATAATTAATTTTATATTCTTAGGCAAATTTTACCACATATTAACACTTAGCATGCCACATTGGATACAATTGGGCACTCGCAAGGCCTAAAAATGACTAGGTCCATTTATTGGCTCTAATTTGGGCACATGTCATTTTCTTATTAGTTTCGATCCCTTTAAAAATTCCATCTTGGATCACACCATTGGATCTATTCACCTTAGCAAATGCATGTCATTGATCTTGATCTAAAGGATTAAAGGCCATTGGATATCTATAGGTCTTCTACCAAAATGGTGCCACTTGATAGCTCTATGAGCTCTTTATTTCCTACTCTATCAGTCCTATCATGCTAACATGCTCTTTCCATATGGTGGTCCTGCATTCAGTCTAATCAATTTTGAAAAGTCTTGACTTAATACATGCCATAGATTAGATTGTGTACACTTAAATACATATAATCAATCTCTAGGAATGTACTTGATCTTTAGCCTATGACCATTATTGAATTTTTAACTATGCTCCCATGACATTAGATATTTTCATCTGATCAAATTCACATCATCAAATTACAATTCATGAGATTGAATGTGATTTGTTCCTACAAATAATGAAAATCATCTTAAGTTAAAACTTGATGAATAATACGTTAGCTTAAGCTAAAGTCTTTGGTTTAAGGTTTCATTTATGTAAATGAATATGAATAAAACTTTAGGACAAAGTTTATACTAAGCTCATAGTATAATAAAAGGAGGCCTTGTGTTTAATAAAAAAGGACTTAGCTTAAGGTTTAAACTTAAGGTTTCATTGTATTAATAAATTTAATGAAACTTTAGGGTAAAGCCCTAAACCAAGTTAGAAAATAATAAAAAAGACCATTTGTTCTTGTACCATTGGATCTTATCAGCTTAGATCAACATGTTCTATTATATTTCAATCCAAAAGATCTAATTCCATTATCTACTCAATACTCTATCTAACATGGTTATGATGTGTATCATCACTGCATTCACTTTAGGCTCAATCTAAAATATTGAATTAATACACTTCATCAATCGAAAGGTGTACACTTAAACATGTACTATCAATTGATGGGAACATGTTCAAGATTAATTATGCTCCATGAGCTTAACCTTTTGAATTTGAACTCACACCATCTGATCTTGACTGCTTGAGAAAAAGCATGTCATCAATTATAATGCATTGAGTCAAATGATATTGCTACCTATGGACATTGAGAGAATAACTAAGTTAGAGCTCATAAATAATATAAAACTTATGTTATATTCTTAGACCAAGATTTTTATTTGTAGTAATAAATATGAATTAAAACTTTAAACTAAAGTCTTAGACTAAGCTTGAAATAAAATGGAGCTCTGCTAAATAAAAAGTACCATGCATTAGTTTAGACCATAAAGAACATAGGTTGAGGGGTCTTAGGACCTAAAAGGGACAAAGCATGTATTTTTAGACTAAGTTTTTGTCATATTAATAAACATTACCAAGCCTTAGTATAAAAATTTAACTAAGTCCATGGTATTTTTTTATAAATATTCTAGCGTAAAATATTCCTACCAATTTTGAATTCAAATGAAAAGACTTGAGTGAATTTAATTATAATTAGGGTTTAAGTGTGATGAAAAATAAATTCAACTTAGCTTTTGATATACCAAAGGCTAGTAAAAAAAACCAATATTGAAATTAAATCATGAAACCCAAACTTTGTCCATTTTAGATGGATTCCAATTAAGCCTGCAATATGAAGAACATAGATCCAAAATTAGCAAACTAAGATAAGTTTTAAACAAAAATCATGAAAAAATATTCTAATTAAACTAGGTTTAGATGATATTCAAATAAAAACAATGTGCAAACATGCTAGTGAAACCCTGATCAAGTGAATTCTCATAGAAATATGTTTTAAAATTAAGAGACTTTGATTCAGACTCATAATTAGGCTATTCACTCTACTTGATCAAGCACTAATGTTAAGATCAATTCATTGTTAAAATAAGTCTTACACATGAAAAATTAGGATCAAACGTCAAAACCTATTCATGTTTGTGTGTGCTTTGATTCTACTTACCATTTGCCATGGGATTTAGGGAATAATTTCCAAACTTCATGTATGTAACCATTGACATTGACTTACAACATGTTGGATATTCATTAAAAACCATGATTTATCTTAGGGAAGGATTGGGAATTTCTATACTACTAGCCATATGTCCATAGACTCAATATAGATGCCTTTGGCTCTACTCAAGTCCTTACTCCACTACCATCTAGGCATCCATAGCCCCTGTGGAGATTACCTAAAACACCTTTGCTTAGAAAGTTCCTTTTGAGTTTTGTAATGAGATCTTATTTCTATATTTTTTTATTTTTATAGATCATTTAAAATTTATATCAAAGGTTAAGAGCTAAGTTAGTTAGGTTTTGGGATTTTATCAAGTGTCTGATCTTCAATCAATCACCCTTGGTTGTAAACTTTACCCTAGGAAATGAATGTTGTTTAAATACAAGCATGACTATGCTCCAGTAATTTAAAATTTCATCATGCATATGAAATCCTCATCAGAATCAAGGTTCAATAATAATAAGACTCAATATTGTAGGGAATAACTAGCCTATTCATTGGTCTTTACCAGTCTCCCCAAAATTAAAATATTAAGCTCACATTTCAGACCCATAGTCAACCACACCTACAGTCTCCACTTGAGAAGTCCCTTTTTGAGTGACTAGATGAAACTTGAGTCAAATACTATCTTGAAAAGGCTTATTAAGAGAAAATAACAACATAAGACAAATCACACAAATAATGTACATATGCTATATACAAATGAGGACTAAAAAGAAAGAGCAAGAAAGAAATGAACCAAATCCCTGCACTAACTCCACAAAGATCCTACCTCTAAGATCAAATGGAAGATTATTTAATCTATAACAAAACCTTGAAACATGGTTAATTCTGTTTAATGGCTCCTTCTCATGGAAATTAGCATTTATACACTTGTGTCTTCTATATGATGTAGCTCAGCTTCCCACCTCTATTGATACCTTAAACCAAAGATCAAATGTAGAATATTGATCTCTATATATCTCATCTCTAACATCTATGTGACTATCAATGACATCCATACAACCATCAAAATTTAACTCTAGTGGTTTCTAACCTAGGATTAATTTTTACATCCTCACGACCATCAATGATATTCATGTAACCATCAATGACATCCATGAGATCGTCAAAATTTAAACCTCTTTGGTCCTTAACTTGGGCTTAATTTTCACATCCTCATGACCATCAATGATTTTTATGTAACCATCAATGATGTTTATGATACTATCAAAATTTAAACCCCTGTGGTCCTTAACTTGAGCTTAATTTTGATGTTTTTTTAATCATCAATGACATTTATGCAATCGTTAGTGATGTCTAAGAGACCATAAAAATTTAAACCCCTATGGTCCTTGACTCATGATGAATTTTGATGTTCTTGTGATCATCAATGGAATTCACACAAATGTCAATGATTTATACAAGACCATCAAAATTTAAATAAATCATGTAAATTTCTTAAAATCTTTTGGTCATTGAGACTTTTATCTTTGGTATTTTGTCTTGGGATTTTTGTCTAGATAATTATTTCGGACATTTTGTCTGAAAAAATTTCCCTAAAGCATCAAAATTTAATTGGAATTTCTTTGTGCAACATTTTATCTAAATCATTTGAGCACCTTCAACCTTTTTTCTATGGATAAAATTCCCAATAGAATTCCTTCAAGAATTTTTTACAAACATTTCTCTTGAAACCAAGTTGGACTTAACACTTTTTTTGAAACATTGCAATTCTTTCAAGCTTTTTAACATGGGAAAATTTCCCAAATTAATTAACCCTTCATGATTTTTGCATAAGAAAAATTCCCAAAGGAATTAACCCTTCATTTTTTTTGTCCAGGCAAAATGTTTGAAATAAATAAGTGCTTTACATTTTTCTCAAAACAATGCAATTTTATCAAGTTTTTTATCATGAACAATTTTTCTAACAAAAATAAGTCTTTTGACTTTTTATGCAAGAAAAAATCTTGAATACTTATTTCTATCAGGCAAAATGTCCTAACTAAAGACCCAAAGACACTAAGGCTTTATAGGCATTAAGTAAATATGGAATTAAGACTTAGCTAATTTAACATGAAACTAGACATATAATGAACATTCAAAAATAGGACTTGGGTTGAGGACTTAGGCATTTACACTTGACAAGGACTCAATTGCTTTAATGAAATTTTGTGCACTAAAAACTTAAATGAATATATTAAATGTTTAGACAATGTTGATCTCCTTAAACCTCCTTTGGTTTATGAGGTTAACGAGGTAGTATTTACGATGGAAGGATTCATGGACCTTGACTCTAAGAGATTCCCCCACCTTTTTCTTTAAAAAAGTTTGGGACATAATTCACTTAGAAGTTGAATAAGTTTTGATTGATTTCTTATATTCATGATCCATCCTAAGATATATTAATAATTCCTTCTTGGTCCTCATACCAAAAAAACTAGGGGCAAATAATCTTTAAGGTTTTTGACCTATAAGCCTATGTACTACCAACTACAAGATTTGTTCAATCCTTCTATGTTGATGTTTATTCCTATTGGTGTGTTTTTGGAATTAAATTTTCATTTATGTAAAATTAAAATTGAGTTTAATTTATGTTTCAAAGTGATCTTATAAATATACATGGTGTTTTATGAAACCTAGTCTTTTCTTAGTAAAGGGATACATAGTAGGGCTATTAGATGGACTAGTCCTTGAGCATGAATATGGATTGTAAAAGTATGAAGATGGTGATATAGATGTACTTAAGATTTAAGATGTGTGATTTAGTGTTAGATCATGTGATTAAGGTGTTGAGTTAACCACATGACTCTCAGAGTGAATGAAAGGGGTATGCTCTTCATTAGATGTCTTCTCATAGACCTTGTCTTAAGACCCTGAGGGGCATGATGAGGCATCATTATCAGGTTTGGAGGCTTGTGAGATTATATGATTATGGTATGAGTTCATATGACATGTTGATGAGGTATTTAGATCAGTATAATAGGATTTTAAGGTGTGTTTAAGGTCTAAGCATGACTAGTAATTCTAGGTCGAGTGTGCAAAGAGACTTAGTGTGGCCTAATGAGGGGTCAAATTCAATTTCAAAGGTAATAGAGATAATTTAATTTTTGATATAGGTTTAATAGGTTTTTTCAAGAGTGGTCATGAATTTTAAGGTCCTAAATTAAAGGAGGAAGTAATAAAATGAGTTTGGAGGTCTCTTGTGTATGAGAAATGAAGAGATGAGGACCTAAAAAGGAACTTTTGATGTTTTTTGAAATGTGTGTGCTCTAAATGGTTTCTTTATCCTTTGAGGAGAGATTGAGAAGGGTACTATATAATATTTATAGGATTTAGTTTATCATTAGAGGGGTAATACTATATGAATAATCACCAATACCAAAATAGGTCTAAACCCCTCCTTAAACCCTCATAATGACCTGATAAGGAAAATATTGAGGTAAACGGATTAGAATGGATTTTTAAGTCTATTTTTATTATTTTAAGTGGGAGGGGACTCCCTCAATAATCTCTAGGTGGTAGTGGGTTATTAGGATAATGAGTGGAACCTAAATGAAAATGTTTATTTCTAAAGAAGTTGATATAAAAGACAAAATATGCATTAGATAAAGTATACAAATGGATGAATGGAGAGAATAAAGACTCATGATTTATGAACATGGTATTAATTAGCAAATTTATATCCTCTGTGTCAATTATTTTGGTCACTCATGTTGACCTATCACTAAACTAGGCTAATGGTGAAATCTGTACGAAAAAATAGTCAGAGTGAGAATGAGTTTAGGGATATGTTATATTAGATTAGGAATGGATCCAGTTTTTTTAGTTTTTTTTAAAATACCTATAACTCATGTACATATTGGTTATATGCTTTGAAAGTCAGTAAAAATGTTGAAAGTGATGTTCATAAGATGACCTGTCTAGAGAAGATGTGATACTAAAGGAGTAAGGTTTAGATATAATTGTGTTTGGAGTTATTATAACTATGTCTAAATATCATCAAAATGCATAATTACTTCCTATAATTTTATACATATGTGTTGAAAGTCATGTTCACCATGACTGGTTCTCAAAGCAAAATGATAGTTCTAAGTAGGTAAGTGAGAATGATGTGTTGAAAAATATTTGTAATTATCTAAAAAATATAATTAATATGATTTTGTTTTTTAATACCTATTTTAATTATACATTCTATATTTAAGGTTTTAAATCACTTTAATAAGTTGTAATCTGAAATCTAAATTAGCTTATCTTATTGTGTTTAAACTATGAAAGAAAACCTTAACAAATTGGTCTGTAAGACCAATGATTGGAACTATAATAAATGATATAAATATTGGGTTATGTTTTAAATGTCACATAGTAACTATTAATTTGAATAATAAGTCATTAAATTTCCCTTAAAAGTGTTACAAACATCATTTGTTATGGCTGTGTTGATAGGCTTATTGGTAGTTTTATGTAGTCATCTTTGCAAAGATGAATTTGGGGTGTTTTATATAGATTTGGAGAATAAAATGCATATGAATCTATTATATAAGTATATAATGTTAATTATAATTCCTTAATGGTTAGGTTTTTTCCTTATTTAATTATAGAGAGTCAAATATTTTTGATTATATGCTAGTAGTGTTTGGCAATTTTGAGTAAGCCTTTTGTAGGAGTATTATTGACACCTTTTGGCCTATGTGGTGAAGAATACATTAATTTTTTATGTTTTTAAGTTAGTAAATGGAATATTAATGTTGTATAAGGACATTTTTATTTTTTAAATTTCATTTTATGCTTTAGTTATGTGAGATAGACTTTCTGGGTGTATGCAGACCTAATTGTAAGTAGGCTTAATGGCATGGTTCAAGTGTTGAATTGAAATAAAAAGTGGAATGGACTTAAATGGATGTTATAAATGGTATATTATTTTTGTATTTAAATTTTTTCATTTTTTTATGGAGACTCAATATGTTCCAAAGTGGTCCAAGTGCAATGTGTGCCTTGAGAAGACCTATTTACATTAGGTCTCTATTAGGCCTAATGGGGTTTTGGCCTCTATGAGTGGTGAAAAACCTATGTGATGGTTGTTTCAATTTAAACAAGTTTTATTACCCATTCTAAGGGTGATCCAAGTTTGGAAAGGTGTTTTTATAACCAAGGTGGGTGAGAACAAGAGTCAATTATAAATGCAAGGCATAATAGACCTATTTGAGTGAGTTGAGGAGTTGAGTGACAAAAAAAAGAAAAGAGATCTTAGAGTAGAATAATTAGGTCATGTAAACCACAAAATTTTAGTATAGGATTAATAATGAACATACCTCATAAACTTTTAGTATGATGAGTAAGGTTAATTGACCTAATAAGCCTAGTAAGATGCATGTTTGAGCGAAGTAGCCTAGAGGTTGTTTTGAGAGGGGTAAAAGGTTGAGAAAAGATTAATTAGTTGATTTAATATTGAGATAATATCAATATACATCATAATTATGATATAGGTGTATGAAAAATAGTGTAATCTAGATAGAGAGGATACATAGTTGAAAAAGAGGTCACCATCTGTTGATTGGGCAACAAGATGTCTTCGAGGTGATCAAGTTTTTCTTGGTTGAGTTGGTGATTAGTCAAGAGGGAGTTATATATACCTTTTAGGTTGGATATTTTATAAATTTGCTTTAATTTTTTGGTTTGGTGCCAAGTCACTTGGGGTTTGTATCCTCCTTTCAAGTTGAAGCTTGCTAAAAGACTAGTTGAGTTGGTGCTTGACTAGTGAGGGGTTGATGCTCTTTGTGGGGTTGGTGACTCACTAAATTTTGATCCATTTATTATAGTAAAATATTATAAGTGGTGTTTCAATGGTTTTTATCCCCCATTATGGTTTCTCACATATATCTTGAGTTCATGTGTTATGATCTTGTTTCATGCTCATATGAATGGTTGATTATGCATTGTTATATCTCTTGATTAGTTTGAATGTTTGATAAATGATAAGTGGAATTAAAATAAAATATTGTACAAAAATTTACCCCCTAGTGGTTGTTCTTCCAATATTAGTATAATATTAGGTCCTTATATTAAATTTTGATATCTTGAAGGTGATCCTAGAAGCACAAAATGGCTAGGCTTGTGAAGCTGAGTTACAAGATCAATGTTTTTATCATCTTATGGAAGAAAAAGAAAGATTGGTGGATGCTTGTTTAGTGTTGGTAGATGTTTCATGATAAGAATTTTTTTTCATTAGTATCAGTATATAGATATAATTTGAATAATTAGGTCTTGAATAGGTCTACAAGAGTGCTTGGGGATCAAGTCAAGGTGCATGATCAGGTATAAAGGTGATGAAATGTTTGTATATGAGCATGGAGTCTTGATTAGATAGTGTTAAGTCATGTTAGTGAAGGTATATGAGATGTTAAGATGGTATCAAAGTGAACCTATGGTATTTTATGCTTTAGTCTATATTTACACCTAGACCTCTCCTAGACCATACCTAGCCTAATAAGACTTAACGATCAATATTCAAGGCAAGAAGAATAGTTTCTAAGGCATGTAAGCTCTTATGAGCATTGGCAGTGGTGAAAAGTGTGTTTATAATTCATTTAGGATTTAATGAGGGTTATATAGATGCATTTATAAGGGTCAAGTGTTTTTCATTATCTTTTGGAGTAAATAAAATGCACTATTATAGCTAAAAGGAGCTAGACTGTCATTGGACATCATAGAGGTATAACCAAGTCAGAATGTTTATGAATTTATTTTGTGTACTTGAGAAGTTAAACATGGTCAAATGGATATATGCAGATGTTTTTATTAGTGCCAAGATCCTTCCCTACAGGTTTGGTGTCTTGAAGTGTTTCCAAGCTCAAGTTTTAAATATTCAGAGTTGATCTTGTATGCTATGACGTGTCAGAGGCAGTCAATTTTATGCTTTAGGAAATAGTCATTGGGAGTTCAAAAATATAACCATTGGGGTTTGAATTAAAATTAATGTGTATAAACTAAGAGAATTATTTTACCTATAGAATCCATTGAAGAGGTCAAATCAAGATGATGTAAAAGGAAAAGTTGTTGTAGATTCTATGATGATCATCCTTTAAGTGGTAGTGTGCTTTGAAATTCCATATATGTGCATTTATTTCGTGTTGAAGTTGCTTGTTGTTGATTTTAATTTGTCTTGTGAACTTGAATTTATATAAGAGGGTTTAAATCCTTTATAATGCACTTGAAATGGTGTTTTAGGTGTTGTATGGTGTTTTTAACTATTTTAAGACTTGTCCCATGCATTGGATCAGATTTGAAAACATGCTTTTATGAAATAAAATCATCATGGTAGTTGATTGTGTTTAAATCACTTTGATTTTGGTTAACAAAAGCCAAATTCTAAGCTATTTGGTGCTTTAAATCACCTAGGTTGGTTGTTCAAAGCGAATGAAGATGTTCTTGAATTCATATTTCTCCTGTAGATACTTTGTGTATGGTCATATTGATCTCAGTAATGAGGAACATGCTTAAGACTCAAAAGAGAAAGATATGAGGGGTTTTAGTCTTCATGTGACTATAAACCGTAAGGTGTGTGTTCACAAGGTAAATGACTATGTTATGGCCTATGAAGCTTAGTCAACACTAGATGTAATTAGTGTAATGTTTCCTATAATAGTTATCATATTTGTTATGATCGTTTAGGTTCAAGGTGGTGTGAGAGTTGAAGATTGGTATATAATACCAATACCTTTTGAAGAGAGATAGTGTTGATTATATGATATATGGTATGAAATTGATTCTAAGATGAGACAAGTTGTATTGAGTATGTTATTGATTCTTAGATCATTGAAAGTTAGTTACTTGTGTTTAGTTGGAGGTTTGTCCTAAATTGATCATAAGAACTATTAAGAAGTAGTGTCAAGTCTTGTGAGCCATTATGAGCATAGTAAAATATGGATTATAGAATTCATATGATCTTGTGTTTGATTAAAAATTTGGTAATGGTTATTAGCTTCATATGATCTCTAGAAGGCCATGTGGGCCCTAGAAGGATAGTTATTGCATAAAAAGTGTTGATCATCATTGGAAGCACATATATGGTTAAAATTATCTTCATTCAAGGTATGGTAATCTTATGAGTTATGTATTTATTGTAATCAGTAGGTTTATGGCTTAAGATTACTTTATATAGGTAGATTACGAAGTTAGGGGGAGCTAACTTAGGTCTCTTGAGAATATTGAAGAGAAGTATGTATGGACAAAGGGGGAGATTTATTTTTCTATGAGTGGTCAGGTCCAAGGATTAGTGGACTATGTGTAGATGAATTTGTGAGAGTGTATATGACCCTTTTTAATTAATGTCAAATGCAGATAAATACTTGATTGGGAGAAAGTCCAGCTTGGAAAGATGAGATTGATCTACTTTGCTAGAGTGTTTGCCATCAATGACAAAGGGGGAGATTATTGAGGTTTGTTCTTATTGGTGTGTTTGTATAATTAAGATTTTAATTGATTTCAAAGTTAAATTGAGTCTCATTGATGTGTCAAAAGTGACCTAGTAAAGATACATGGTGTTTTACAAAACATAGTCTTGTCTTAGTAAAGGGATGCATAATAGGGTTGTGAGATGAACTAGTCTTTAAGCATGAATATGGATTTTAAAAGCATGATTATGGTGATATATATGTTTTTGATCTTTAATGTGTATAATTAATTATTAGGGTATGTGAGTAAGGTATTGAATCATCCACATGACTCTTTGAGTGAATTAAAGGGGTATGCTCTTTATTAATTGTCTTCTATAGACCTTGTATTAAGACCTTAAGGAGCATGGTGATGCATCATGATCAATTTTGGAGTATTTTGAGCTTATTTGATCATTTTATGAGGTGATATATATATATTTTTATAAGTATTTAGAGTAGTAAAAGAGGATTTTAAGGTGTTTTCAAGGTCTAAGCATGACTAGTAGCTATATGTCTAGTCTGCAAAGAGACCTAGTGTGGCCTAATGAGGGATAAAGGATAATTTCCAAGGTAATAGAGATCATTTGAGTTTTTATATAGGTTTAATATGTATTTTAAATATTTATCATGAATTTTTAGGTCTTGATTTGAAGAAGAAATCAAGAAAATGATTTTGAAGGTCTCATATGTATGTAGAATGAAGAGATGAGGACCTGAGAAGGAAATTTTGATTCTTTTTGTTGTGTATATTCTAAATTGTGTCCTAATAATTTTATTAGATATGGTTAAGGGTCCTAGAAAATATCTCTAGGAATTATTTTGGTATTTGAGGGGCAATACTATATGAATGATCACTAACACCAAAATAAGTCTAAAACCCTCCTTAAACCCTCATAATTACTTGATAAGGAAAATATTGTTGGAAATAGACCAAAATAGATTTTTAAGGATATTTTTATTAATTTATGTGGTATATGACTCCATAATTCATCTCAAGGTGGAATTGGGTTGTCAGGACAAAGAGTGGAACCTACAAGAAAATGCTTATTTATGAAGTTGATATAAAAGATAAAAGTTGCATTAGACCAAGTATGAAAATGGATAAATGGAGAAGATATATACTCATTATTTATGAAAATGGTGTTATTTTTTACATTTATATCCTATATTTAAATTATTTTTGTCACTCATGTTGACCTATCGTTAAACTAGGCTAATGGTGAAACTAGTGAGAAAAACCAGTTATAATGAGAATGAGTTTAGGGATATGTTAAAGTGTATTAGGAATGGATATGATTTATTTAGGTTTTTATTAAATAACTATAAATAATTAAATATTTTTGATATGATTTTAAATTCATTGAAAATGGTTTTTACAAGATGACCTATCTAGAGAAGATGTAACAATGGAGTAAGGTTCAGATATTGGTCTATATATCTCATATTTGCCATTATAACTCTATATAGTTATGTTTTGAGTTTTTATAAATATGTATAATGATAATAAACATTAATCATAACTTATTGTAATTCCATACACATGTGTTGGAAGTCATGTTCACCATGACTGGTTCTCAAGGTAGAATGATAATTCTGAGTAACTAAGTGAGAATGATGTGTTCAAGGATATTTTCACTTATCTAAATCATCTCATGAATATTATGTTGTTTTTTAAGATCTATTTAACCTATAAATTATTTATTTAATTTTATTAATCACTTTAAGGAGTTGTAATGTGGAATCCAAATTGGCTTATCATGTTATGTTTGAATTGTGAAAGATAAGCTTAACAAATTAGTCTATAAGACCAATGATTAGCACTAAAATAAATGATATACATATTATGGTATTTTATAAATGTCACATATTAAATATTAATGTGAATAATAATTCATGTAAGTTCCCTTACAAGTGTTACAAACATCATTCATCATGACTATGTTGATAGGCTTGTTGGCAGTTCTATGTAGTCATCTTAGAGAGATGAGTTTGGGGTGATTTGGATAGAATTGGATAAATAAAATTCATATTAATATATTATATAATTATATTAGGTTAATTATAATTCCTTTACAGTCATTTTTTATCCCTGTTCATGTATAGAGAGTCAAATATTCTTGACTGTATGTTAATAATGTATGGCAATTTTGAGTAAGCCTTTTACAGGAGTGTTCTTGAGGCCTTTTGTACTATGTGTTAAAGACTAAAGTACCTATTTTTTTTTTAGGTCATAAATTTTATATTAATGTGATTTAAATAAATTTTTATTTTTCAAATTTGATTGTATGCTTTAGTTATGTGAGACATACTTTCTGGGTGTATGCAGACCTAATTGTGAGTAGGCCTAATGGCATGGTTCAAGTGGTGAATTAAACTAATAGGTGGTATGGGCATAAATGGATGTTATAAATTGTATAATATAGGTTTATTTTAAGTTTTTCATGCATTTTTAGAGACTCAAGATGTTTTAAAGTGGTCCAAATGTAATGTGTGCCTTGAGAAGATCTACTTGCATTAGGTCTCTATTATGGCTAATGGGGTTTTGTCCTCTATGAGTGGTGACCAACCTATGTGATAGTTTTTTCACTTGTTAAAATTTTTTTATGAACCATTCTAATTGATATCTAATTCTATAAAGGTGTTTCACTAACCAAGGTGGGTGAGATCAAGAGTCATGTATAAATACAAGGCATAATAGGCTTATTTGAGCGAGTTGAGGAGTTGAGTGAGAAAGCGAAGAAAATAGCTCTTGTAAGAGTATAAGTAGATAATTTTTACAATAAAATGGGATAATATTATTAATAATTAACATACATTATAATATTTGAGTATTATGAGTAAGGTCAGTTGACCTAATAAGCCTAGTAAAAGGCATGTTTGAGCGAAGAAGCCTAGAGGCTATTTTGAGAGGGGTAAAAGATTAAGGATATATGAATTAGTTGATTTCTTATTGAGATAATATCAAGATACATCAAAATTATGTCCTATATGTATGACATAGAGTGAAATCTAGATAGATATGATATAGATCTTAATAAGAGGTCACCATCTATTGGTTGGGCAATAAGGTGTCTTTGAGGTGATCAAGTTTGTCTTGGCTGAGTTGGTTCTTAGTCAAGAGGGATTTGGATATACCTTTCATGTTTGAGATTTAAAAAGTTTCCTTGAATTGGATGGGTTGGTGATAAGTCACTTAGGGGGTTATATCCTCATTGCAAGTCAGATCTTGCTAAAGGACTAGTTAAGTTGGTGCTTGACTAGTGAGGAGTTAGTGATCCTTGTGGGGTTAGTGCCTCACTAAATGTTAATCCATTAATTATAGGATAATATTATAGGTGGTGTTTTAGTCTATTTTATCCCTCATGAGGGTTTCCCATATTTATTATGTTTATGTTTTATGATCTTGCTTCATGCTCATATGAATGGTTGATTATGCATTGTTATATCTCTTGATTAGTTTGAATATTTGATGAATGATAAATGGAATTGAAATAAAATATTGTACACTAATTAACTCCCCTCTCAATGTTTGTGTTTCCATCATTCTAGTGAAAAAAATTCAACCTCTACTAGGTAAAGTGATCATGAAACAATAAGGAATATTTTTCTCAAGAAGATAAATTACTAATGGCATCATCACATTCCACAAAGCCATTCAATTCATCTCTAATTCTTTGAGGTAGAGTATGTTTGTCAAACTTGACATGAATAAACCCTATGATTGAGTCTCCTAGAAATTCCTCATTAAAATTCTTAAGATTGGGTTTTAATGCAGAGGTCATAAAAATAATCCTTAGCTATGTATCAACACCAAAATTTTCCATATTGATTAGTAGTGTCCCCAAAGGTTTTTATTTTATTTTAGAGGTTTGAGATAGGGGTATCCTCTATCTACCTACCTCTTCATCATTTTTTAGAAAAATTAAGGAGGATTTTGTATAAAGATCATTCTCAAGGTATTATCAAGGGCATCAAAGTGGATCTCAACACCAAACCTATCACTCATGAACAATTTGTTGATGACACAATCCTCCTTAGGGAAGCCTTAGTTGAACAAACCTAACAACTTAAGTTTATTCTCCAAAAATATGATAAATTATCCAATCAATGCATTAATTTCCATAAGATTTCCATCTTTTTTATCGACACCTTGACTCTACTACATAAAAAAATCAAATATTTTAGAGTGTCAGGTGAGTGATCTTCCCTCAACCTACCTAGGGATACCCATCTTCAAAGGCATAATGGTTCTTGACTTCTATAATTCACTCATTGATATAATTTAGATGAATTTGGATGGATGGAAAGGCCATCTACTTACTTAGGCTGGCAAACTCCAATTACTCAAATCTTCAATCTAGAGTATCCTTATTTATTTCATGTCATTTTTATGTGTCCTAATAAGGTGGCAGAAAATATAGAATAAATTCAAAAAAAAAAAATTATATGGAAAGGATTTGGTTATCATTTTAGATTCCACATAGTATCATGGGAAAAATAATGCCTCCCCAAGGTATATGGGGGGCTTGACCTCAAAAGGATTAAAATATTAATCATGCCCTTTTGGCCAAAATGGGATGGAAAATTCTAAAAGAAGAGAAATAGTGGACTAAGATTATCAGAGCCAAATATTTAGAAGGAAATGAGGAAGATTGATTTATTTAGGAAGAAGGCCCTACTAATGGATCTACCTTCTATAATGCCATTACTAGATGTAAGTATGTATTTATAAAAGGAATCAATTGTAAAATAGGGAATGGGGATAAAATTGACTTCTAGGATGACTCCTAGATATTCAACCCACCTCACATCTCAAGGAAATTTGGCCAATCTTTGTTAGAATTTCAAGGAGAGATGGGCTAACAAGGTAAAAGACTACTAGGGATGGATCAATGGTTAAAAAGTCTAGAAAGTACTATCTATTTAATAAATAATATAAAAGACATTTAAGTTATCCAAGACCTAATTTTTTTAATCGATCAAATCCATATTACTATCTTCCCTAATAATGACTACCTTATTTGGGTAGCTGAAGATAGTGGGAAATACACTATAGCATTTAGACACTTTATTGATTTGGGTCTAGAGAGATAATGGGAGCACTAGAAGATCCTTTGGATCAATCACCTCACTCCCAAGATAAATATATTTTTCTGGTTGGCAACCCAAGATAAAATTCTTATGGTGGACAATCTTACCAAACGGAGGCTTATCCTACCTATAAAATGTCCTCTTTGTAAAGGAGCAAAATATTTGGTCCATTATCTTTTCTTGACCTATCCTTTTAGCTCATTCATCTTGTATTAGATTTTGGCCAAATCCAATATGTCATGAGTCAAACCATATTCCATCTTGGATCTCATCACCCAATGAAAGCCACCCTAGAATCTCCCCTCCCTATATTTTCTCTATTTTTATCCCTCCTTCACTTGTTCTAGGCTATCTATAAATCCCACAATGATGGCATTTTTCCAATAAAAAACACAAGTCTAAATTTTTTTACTCCTAGATTTGTCAAGCCATTACTAAAAATTAGAGGGATTTTCCCCTAAAGATAAAAATATGAGCTATGTGGATGAACAAACTATCTTAAGAAAATGGAACTTGGAGTAGAATGTTATCTCTTTAAATAAAAATACTATGAGAAAACAAGTTTAGTGGATTCCTTAATAAAGAGACTAGTTAATGTTAAATTTTGATAGTACTTCAAAAGGAAATATAGGTCTAGTAGGTGGTAGAGGGGTAATCAAAAACTCATCTAGGAAGATGTTTGATGCATATGCTGACCCCATGGGGACCTAAACCAATCACATGGTATAAGATAAAGTGGTGCTTTGGGGTATTCAGATAGTTTCACAACTCAAATTGGAAAGATGAGAAGAACCCCTGTAACATATTACCTCCTACAACAGATTTAATCAAAATATGCAAAAATAAAATAAATCTTATGAATAACAAAAACACATAAAGATTATATTGATCACAGGCCACTTCAAGGGGGCAACCACCTTTGAGCAAGCTCAATACAATAAATTTGTGGATGCCTTCATTGGGCCTCAACACTTACTTATATACTAACTCTATTCTAACAACTACTACTTCCCTTGTATGTGGGATAATTCAAATATGTTCTAAGGGATGACTTACAAAGCATATGCATCCATAGAAATTATTACACTAATACTAAAAAGACAAGGGTAAGGCATAGGTTCCTAACATCCCCTCCCCCTTAGAAAAAGCTTTGCCCTCAAAGCTTCAAATGTGGGAATTATTGTTGAATCTGGAAGACTGGTTCTCATGTTGCATCTTCTGGTTGCATGCCGTGCCATTAGATTAAGACCTCTATGATGGATCAGGATCAAAGTTGGCAGGTGCGCTTGTCCAGGATTGCTTTTGGATTAAGAAGGATGGAGCCTTCATTATCAAGTGCTGGTAAAACTATCTGCACTCAGATGTTAGATCCAGGAACTTGCTTCAAATAGGAGACATGAAAGACGGGATGAACTTGGGAGGAAGGTGGAAGATCTAACTTGTAAGCAACTAACCCAATCTTCTAGAGAACCTTATATGGCCCATAAAACTTTGGAGCAAGTTTTTGGCACCCTTTTAGTTTCAATGATGATTGCTTGTATGGATACAGATGAAGAAAGACCATATCACCCAGTTGAAAGGTACGCTCAGAGTGGTGTTGATTAGCCTACTACTTCATTCGATTTTGTGCCATATGGAGATTATCCTACAAGATGCAGAGAATCTGATCCCAATTTTAGAGAGTAGTGTTGACTGCTTGAACTAGTGAGCTGCCAAGATTATATGGAAGAAGTGGTGGTGGTGCTTGACCATAAATTGCTTCATAGGGAGTCATTTTGGTAGAGGTGTGGTGTGAGGTATTATACCACCATTCAGCTAGGGGAAGCCACTTGGCCCATTGATGTTGTTGTTCTAAAGTAAATTAATGAAGGAAGGTCTTTAAGCATTTGTTGACTATTTCTATTTGGCCATCTATTTGTGGGTGGTACCCAGAGCTCATTCTCAACTATGTGCTTGTGCGACAAAATAGTTCCATCAAAAAATGGCTAGTGAAAGTGGCATCATGATCTAAGACAATTGAAGAAGGAATGCCATGAAGATGGAAGATCTGATACAATAAAACTTGTGCAACTATGGAGGCTATGTATGGGTGGCTGAGTGCACAAAAAATGACTATATTTGGAGAGGCAGTCGACTACGACTAGGATCTCTATCTTTCCCCTAGATTTAAGGAGGCCCTTAATGAAATCCATGGAAATATCCATCCAGATCCTAGTAGGAATGGGAAAAGGCTTGAGAAAACTAGGAGTCAATGTGGTTTCACCTTTGTTTCATTGGCAAGTATCACATTCAACCACCATGTATTTAATTTCAGCTTTCATGCCTTTCCAAAAGAAGTGTCGACATGCTCGCTCATAGGTTTTGAGAAACATTGAGTGTCCTACTAAGGGGGAAGCATGGATTTCATAGAAGATGGATTGATACAAGTCTAGACTTTGGGAAATCACCAGATGACCCTTATATCGTAGAGAAGCACCATCCCATGAATAATGTGGTATTGCAAAGGGGTTAGTGGCTAATTGATGAATGAGATGGCATAAGGAGGGATCATTTGCATACCCTTGTTAGACAGATTCCAACCATTTAAAAATGGGTATGGAGATGGCAGAGAGGGAAGGCTGGTCCTCAAAGGTTCTTGAGAGAGCATCAGCCACAACATTGTCTTTTCCCTTCTTATAGGTGATCTCATAATCATAACCCATGAGTTTACTGACCCACTTCTATTGAGCTGGGGATGAGACCCACTATTCCAAGAAATATTTCAAACTCTGATGATCAGTTTTGATGCAAAAATGATTTCCCAGTAAGTAGGGTCTCCATTTTTGTACTACATGTAAAATTGCCATCATTTCCTTTTCATATGTAGACAAAGCTAAATTATAGCTAGAAAGGGCTTTGCTAGTGAAGGCAATTGGTCAGCCCTCTTAGAGAAGAACATCACCCAAGATGATGCCACTAGCATCACTTTTGATGGTGAAAGTTTTGGTGAAGTCTAGCAGTGCCAAAATTGGGGTGTTACACATAGCTTGTTTGAGTTTGATGAATGCTTGATTAGCTATTACATCCCAGGTGAAAACATCCTTCTTCAATAAGGAAGTCAAAGGAGCTAAAATATTTCCATAATATTTGATGAACTTGTGATAGTATCCTGTCAAGCCTAAGAAACCATGAAGGATCTTGAGGGTGGTTGGTCAAGGCCAATTTTACATAGCACTATTTTTTTTTGGGTCCACGTGAACCCCATTGGCTAAAATAATGTGCCCTAAATAGTCAATTTCCTCTTGACCAAATGAACACTTTGATTACTTGGAACATAATTGATTGTCTACTAATAGTCATAATGCCCTATCAATATGTTGTAGATGCTTGGCCCATGTGCGGCTATAGATCAAAATGTCATCAAAGAAAACTAAAATAAATTGATAGAGAAAAGGATGAAATATTTTATTCATGAGTGCTTGAAAAGTGGAAGGGGCATTTGTAAGGCCAAATGGCATGACAAGGAAATCATAGTGACCATGCATATAAAAGGCTATCTTGGGAATGTCATCAAGATGCACTTGGATTTGATGATAGCCAGAACACAAATCTAACTTAGAGAAGAATTTGGCCCCATGGAGCTCATCAAGAAGCTCATCAATGACAGGAATTGGGAATTTATCCTTGATAGTGAGGTGGTTAAGGGCTCAGAAGTCAATGCAAAGGTGCCATGAACCATATTTTTTGTGGATAAGAATCACTGGGGAGGATATGGGCTAGTGTTGGGGCAAATAACTACAAACTTGAGGAGTTCCTAGACTAAGTTCTCAATTTCAGTCTTTTGTAGATGGGGGTAATAGTATGGACGGATGTTGGGTGGGATGCTTCCTAGAAGGAGAAGAATGTGGTGATCTTCAAGGAGTGAAGGGGGCAAACCTACTGGTTCTAAAAAAATGGTTGCATGCTTGTCGAGTATGGCTTGTAAATCTGTCAGGTGGTTAGTAGCAGCACAGGGCTAGAGTTGAATGGAATGCAGCTGTGCAATGACCCCATGTGAGCCTTTCTTCAAAAGTTTTTCCATGTGATGAGAACTGATGATGCTAGCAGATCCTAGTAATAACCCTTTTAAGGTGTGTTTTTGACCATTATCTATGAACTACATCCAAATCTTAGATTAGTCGCATAAAATAGATCCTAATGTGTGAAGCTACTGTGCCCCTAAAACCACATCACACCCTCCTAAAGGTATCAAAATTATATTAGAGAAAAAATTATAATTTCCCATTGTAATATGCACATTTCAACACTTCCCTTTACATGGCAATGTGCCCCTATTAGCAATCATGAATTCAAAGCGAGAACAAGGGTATACAAAGTAGTCTGTCACCTTAGCAATGTGAGAATTGATGAAATTGTGAGTACTACCCACGTCAATGAGGATTGTGAGAGGGATCTTTTTGAAGCACCCTTTGACCTTCATGGTTTGGGGAGTGGTGACACCTACTAGTTCATGCACTAAGACCTTAGGTTGAGTCTCTTGAACCACTGGGCCTCTTCAGTGTTGGGTTCTTTTTGAGCATCTTGAAATTTTGGAATATCAGGCTCACTGTCCTACTCTGGTGGTGACTCCACATCTAGCAAGTAAAGTTTTTGTTGGACACACCTATGACCCTTAACCCATTTTTCATCATAGATGTAACATAATCCTTTCTCTTTTCAAGCCCACATCTCTGCTTCAGTCAAGCACTTGATTGGTGTGGTTATGGTTGTCCACTGATTCATTGTGTTCTTTGCTGGTGAAAAGGTGGGAGGTCGACATTGTGTGGAGAGCTTATCTTTTGCTAACTTAGCTAGACCCAATGCATCCATCATATTTTTAGGTTTAAACATTTTTACCTTCGAGTAGATCAACTTTTTGAGGCCACTAACAAAGTAGCTTTTCAAGAAGTCATCTGACAACCCTTTAGTGTGATTAGCGAGTTTTTCAAATTCAATTTGATATTCATGAATACTACCTATTTGATGGAGTTTGGTGAGAGCTCCTATGAAATCCTTGAATGCTAAGGGACCAAACCTACCCAAAATTAAGGATACAAAATTTGACCAATCGGGTTCATCATTTGTCTTGAGATACCAATGGTACCACTGAAGTGCTTCTTATTCTAGATGAAAGGAAGCAACTAGGACTTTGTTTGCAAAATAAGCATTATGGAGGTTGAAGAATTGTTCAACTTGATATATCCATCTTGTAGGATCTATACCATTAAACCATGGAAAGTCTAGCTTAGGTCCATGTGAGAAGTTGGAAGTAAAAGATCGATGCTCTAAAGAAGGCTCTTCCTTCTTCACTCTATTGAGCAAGATGTTATTCTATTGATTCAAGCCATGCATCATATCAGTTAACTCTGTAACCTAATATTTTAATGTGGTGATTTCTTCCTCCATGTTTTTTATGCCTACACGAGTGGTTACCATAACCAGTTATTAATAGCTAGGGATCCTTCGCATTCCCTCCCATGATGCAGGGCAGGGTTTGGGGCAGTGCCCCAATTATTTTATTTTATTTTATTTTGTGTGTGTGTGTGTGTGTTTTGTTTTTTTTCTTTTTTTTTGCTACTTCAAAAATAGATTGTCTACAACTATGTGGTTGGAAATATCCTCAACTATCGATACACTGTTATTTGCTCTCAGAACCTGATAAGTTGGATATGGACCCCAAGTTTATTTAGATGCCTAAAGGATTTTTTAAAATTCACTCTAGCCACCAAAGCTATATGATTGAGTACCACTCTCCAAAAATTTCTAGCCGTGGGTTTACCCCTTAATGATAGCTTTTGGTTTACCTCATGGGTGGGAACTAGTCAATCAGGATGGGGCCATTACCCTTTTCATTAGCAGGTCCTCTCAATGGACTAGCTACTTCAAGGTTCCTGTGGTACTCCTCACAATGAGTTTTAGGGCTTATGCCTAAGCACTTCCCATAGTTAAGTGGATAGGTATTTACCCAATACAAAATGATGAAACCTGTAATGAAAAAAAATCTTACCAAAAATGGTGTAGCTCCTAGAAAGCCTTGCTTCGAAAAAAATTGCTTTAATCTACCCACAAAGCCAAGAAAGTGCTCTGATACTAGATGAGAATAACCTCCTACAGTAGATTACCTCCTACAATAGATTTAATCAAAATATGCAAATAAAATAACTCTTATGAATAACACAAACACAGAAAGCTTATATTGATTGCATGCCACTTCAAGGGGGCAACCTCCTTTGAGCAAGCTCAATACAATAAATTAGTGGATGCCTTCATTGGGCCTCAACACTTACTTATATACGAACTCTATTCTAATAACTACTACTTCCCTTGTATGTGGGATAATTCAAATATGCTCTAAGGGATGACTTACAAAGCATATGTGTCCATAGAAATTATTACACTAATACTGCAAAGAGAAGGGTAAGGCACGGGTTACTAAAAAAAGATTAATCATAGAAGGTGATTCCCTAAACATTCTTGATACTCTTTTTGGTAAGACCATCCCCTCTCACACCAAGCTCTGATAGATGATGCCAAAGGAATAATTAGTAATATAGGGAACCCTCCCATTATTCATACTTATAGATAAGGAAATGGGGTAGAAAATTTACTATCCAATACTAGACTCAATCTACCCCTTATATCTATTTGTCAAACAAGTAGGAAAATCCCACTACATGTTACCAAAGGTATTCAAAATGAATCCATCATGTCCTAAGGTGTGAAGATGTTGGTCACATGTATAAAACTTATATCCCATTCACCATGTTTTAACTATCATGTCAAACCATTATAGTTTTTCATGGTATTTTAATTCTTTTGTATGTGAGAAAGAACCTTCGTTAATCCCCAATCTTGTTTTTAACAACAAACATAATTAGGAAAAGGTGGACCTTTTTCACCATTCAAACAATCTATTCTTAGGCCAACATAGAATGGGGGGATATAAAGATAGGATCGATATGATATCATGCATGGAGGTTCATGATATTATAAGGTCTATAAAAAGTTGTATAAGGGAGGTCTAATGGAATACATGTAATAAATCATAAGGCACAACACAAACCTTTGCTAAATATTTTATTGTAACATGGAATAAAATAACTATGGAGATAAGAGATATTAGAATCAGTGTCACTAAGGAGCTTATAGGAGAGGTAATAGAGATGTCATATGAGGTTTCAAAGTCACTTAAGGATAAATATAAGAATATGGAGTTGATGTAAAGATTTTTTAGGATGAATGAGGAACTAAAAATAGATAAAAAGGGATTATCCCAAATGGACCTACCAAGGTACTAGCCAGAGGTTTGCCTTTAGATCATGATGCACCTAACACTGGAAGGTAAATTCAATCTTATTTTCTTGAAACATTTCCTACTACTAAATCATTTCCAAGGATTTATAACTAGTTTACCATATTATTTGTTGAAGTCCCTTGAAATTACATCCCTTTCTTTTCAAATTAATGAATTAAATGCCATCACTCACCAAGTGCTTATCTTTTTGCTTGTTAAACATAGTGAGACACTATGTGGGAAAGAAGATTCAATAGGAGGGTCTTCTATGGAGAAGGACTCTTAGAAGAAGACCTAACTATGACCTCCCTCTAGCTTCCTCCCATCCCTTCCCTTATAATCCCTAATTTCAAAAATTACCATAGGGGACCTTCCTCTCCAGCTAATCACAAACAAACCTAAACATATTAGTTTTTAAGAAGAATATGTAGTGAAATCTTCAAGGAAGATAAGGTCTTCATTTTTGAGTTGATCAGAAAAAATAAGAGACAACTAGAGGACTTTAATGGTAAAATTTTCAAAGTAGGTTTAAGCTTGTCCAATATGATCAAAGAATGGAATTTAATTAATAGGGAAGATGGAAAATTCTTACAAGATTTCACACAACTTAGTGAGATAGAGCGCCCCCCCCCCCCCCCCGAAGATAGAATTATGAAAAGGTAGAGGTTAAAATAAATCCCAAACCCTCACCTAAACCCCTCATTGTGACTAATCCCCCTAAAAAGATATCAGAAAAGGAGCCTCTAAGGTAGTCGAAGATGATCCTCCTAAAGGATATTATTGAAGGCCCGAGTAATAAGACATGGGCAAAGATCATCAAGGATAGGTTGAAGGACAAGGAATATTATAAGGGCACCAACAAGGAAATCACAGAGGATATTGTGACCCCTGAGTAATTTCACTTTTTTTAAGTACTATTTTGTCTTATACTCTAGACTTTTGCTAGTTATTTTTTTATTTTGGCTATACTTTGTTTTTCATCCCTCAAGGATTTGTTTATTTTCCTTTACTACTAGTTTATATTTTAGGTTACAAGATCCTTGTAAAACTACTTATTTACCTAATCAAATAAAAAATATTTCTTTTATAAAAACTTAGTGTAATTTATTTATTACCTACACTACATCTACGACATCTTGTAGAAGTATCAACATTGACCATAATTCATGAATCAAATAATTAACTTCATAGAAATCATTATTAAATGTTTTGGTGATGATATAATTACCTTTATCATTACGAATATTTTTATCATAAAGATCATTAACTATAATTATATTAAATTGATTATATATACCCCCACTATGATTTGAAACTAATTTTAGTTGTTTGTAAAATATTAAAGTTTTTCTAAAACCTTTATAATCATCTTAGTGGCCTGATTATTTTTATTCTTGCTAATATATAAATTCAAATTTATAACATTCCAATGTTATTTCTAAAGCAATGGGATCATTATGTTGTCTATGTTTATGGAATTAGTTGATGTCCATATACCAATTTTGGAAACACATAAACATATGTGTAATAAATCCATTAAGTGTGGTCGAAGGAAGTAGTACTTTGTTTTGAGCTCAATCTCCACTAACAGGTCAATATTTTTTTACAACTTTTTTTAGGAACTATATGAATTAACACCATTCAAGTCAAATAAAATCAAAGCTGATCAGTGTGCTTTATAACTTACACATAATTAATTTATTTAATTCAAATCCATTGATACACCTACATATTAAATATAATAAAGATAGATTTCATCAATTTAAAGACGATTATTTTTATTATTAAATATTAGTGTCATTTAATATAATTTAAGTTAAAATTATCTAAATTAAAATTTATTAATATTTTTTAATCAAAAAAACATGTTACATGATTAATTACAAAATAACTTAGTTGCTTCAATAAAAATTTTACAACAAAGTAAAATAATAATTAGTTGTAATTTTTATTTGATCGAGCAACATACCTAGTTCTATAAGGACCAAGAACCATAGTAAAGTGTTATAAAAAAGAGTACTAGGCCCCAAGGATTGGAATAAAAAAGAAATAAAATACTAGTTAATTAACCCCTTGGGAGGAAAAGTAAACCATAATAAAATTTACAGATCAGGAGGGGGGACCCTTTGATGGTTCTTTATCTTTTTCAGTTATATTTTTATGTACACCTCACTTATTCTTGGAAACTATGGCCCTCATCTTATTACTGTGTGTTTTAGTGTCATCTCTAGGGGAGGATCATCCATGCCAATCTCTATCCCTATTATTGTAGAGGGATTTTATTTATGGGACTCAGGATAGGGATCTTAGGTGGGGGGGCTCTCTATCACCTTAAAGAGTTATTTAATGGGATGCCTATTTACCATGTTAGAATGGATGAAATATTGGATAGTCATGTCTACTTTCCTATTTAAGGCATTCTATCTTTGAATGAGTCCCACCGGGTTCATCCTGATCTCATGCAACTTATTGTTGAATATTTCCATTTTCTCTTTACTGTTTTTCATTTCTTTAGATAGGAGAAAATCAGCTTTCTTAGTGACATCCCAAAATGTTCCCTCATCTAGTACAATTAGTTTGGGTTTAGAGATAAACAACTTTAGTGGGAGGTCATCAATAGAGGTTTTGGAAAGGTTATATTGGGGGGTATTAGCAGAATGGATGTAGGATCTTGAGTTAAGGTCTTCCTCAAGGGATTCCTCCTCAACTGAGACCATTCATAGGAACCGCCCTACCATGTAAGGTTTGTCCATACTTTACCAATAGTAGGATGATGCCTTGGTGTAGAATTGGGTTAGATTAAATAACCTAATGGTAAATAATGGTGTTCTCTAGAGAATTTAAGAGAGAGTGGGAGACTAATTTTATATCCTTGGAAATGGTTTAATAATAAAACATGGTGGGAAAAAAATTAAAGTATGCTTACCTTCAAGTGTCAGGTATTTCATCACTTATAGGCACACCTCAAGCCATTACCATGGGAAGTCAGCATGAGGGAACCCCTTCTTATCCATTTTGATAAACTCATTAGTGTAAAAGAACCTATGGAGTAGTTATTAATTTTTTAGATTGGTCCTTATGTGCCTTTAACTCACCACATGACATGTTCATGGCTTCTCCTATAAACTCTTCCATGACTATGATTTTAATTACTCTCATATCCACCACTCACTTATTTCATCTAATAACAAAATCCCTTGCAACATAAACATCATGATTGGTAATCATTAGCATCAATTTTATGAGTCCACCCTTCTGTAGCTTCTTCCAAACTTTTTTTAAACCCTACACTTTAGAATTGGAGGTTGGTTCCAAACACTCCTTATCACCCCCCATTTTCTCTATGCTAGTAAACCTGAGGAAGAAGTTTAGCAGGTTCTAGAAAATTTTGGTTTGAAAGGCTCAAAATAAACTTGTAAAGCACATTGCCTCCTTCCTTATGCAATAAATCCACCGTGCTTTTTCATAATGATATTTCATGATATTTTAAAACCATTCATTGATTAGAGATGTCCACATTGTCAACTTGATTACCATCCTATCCCACTATACTTTCATTTCATATAGTTGATTGGACATATTTAGGGATGTGGCCTCATTTGCGATAGATGATTAAAAGAGGGAGGTATACTCCAATATTATCAAGTAGATTCACCATCTCATTCCTTTCATAATAAGTGTGAATAATTTGGACTTATGTCATACCCTCAAGTTTTACTTAGCATCATCAATAATATATTTTATTATATGGGATGGGGTTATTTTCCATATAGGGAATTTATTATATTTATAGAGTCTCCCTCCACAATTATTACTTCTATCTTAATGTTAGAGGTAATATGAATGCCCCAAAATGCCACCTTAACTTCAATAAGATGATTTGTATATGTTCCCAAAGGTCTTGCATAGGCAATAATCAACATTACCTTTAAATCCCTTATGGTTCTTCCCCCACTTGTAGGTCTTGAGTTTCCTATAAATGATCCATAAAAATTCAATTTATCCCAACCTTTAGGTGGATTCTTCCATTTTGTGTGTTTGAAAATTAGATATTTAGAGGGGGATATTAATGTCTAAACCACATCCCAATTTCTGAAGATTAATTATGTTGAGATAGGTCTTGGGTTTTTATCCATGGCTGGGAATGATGTCTAATTCTCAGTGATAGCTTGGTAAAGTTAGAGAAAAACCCATTTAGGTTGATGCCTTTTATTTGAGAAAAGGTTGTCATTATGGGCTTTACACACACTTCAAAACCAATGTATAAGAACTAAATAACATAATAATTATATGGATAGGATATTCTATGGTGGTTTTCATTACTTGATGAGGTCAAGCATGTTATCTAGTTTTACCCAAGAAAGGTTGAATTTATTCAGCATCTAATTAAATAATGTTGAGATGAAAGGGAAATTTAGGAGTAGGTGATGGACTGAGTCTTTAGCTTTCCTACATAATGGGAATCTATTGGGGACTATCAATCTTCCTTTTTATAGGTTATTTACTATCAAGATCTTATCTTAGGCCACCAACCAAAATAAAAAATTGACTTTGGGGGATAAATGTTTTATCCATAGGTCTTTCTAGAAGTTCCATTTGCTTTCTAGGTTAAGATCATTGGCATGTCTCTATGACACTGATTACATAACACTATATTCAATAAACCATATAAAGTGATATTCCTTAGGGGATGTAGGAATGTGAATCTATTTGATATAAGAGTTAAGAATTTAGATCACTTATACTTCTTCAGTTGTGTGTCCTTTAGTGGGGAAAATTTTCCAAATTTTTGTGCCTTCATTCACCACCCAAAAATATTTTAATTTTGAGCCACATATTTGTTTAAATACTACATATCAATTGGCCCAATAATGTTTTGAGGAGGGGTAATGGACATCTAGGCATCTTCCTAGAATTAAATTTTCTCTTCATTTCTAATTTTCCATTTTATGCCATTTATGAAAAGATCCTTATAGTTGGTGATGGATTTATAGAAGGTAGATCCATCCTCAAGACCATCTTCCCATAGAAATCCATCTATTTCTATCCCTTATAGATATTTATCCTTGACAATTCTTTCCCATTTGCTATGTTCCTTCATGAGTCTCCATCCCATTTTTGCCAGCAGGGCCCTGTTCATAGACTATAGCCCACATTTTCTCTAGGAAGACAGGATTTTTCCAAAGGGAAAATATTTAATTTGAATCTATCTTTATGCCCATACATAATAAAGTCTTTTAAAATTGTTCAATTTTAGCTGTAACCTTGGTGGGTATCCTAAATACAGATATTTGGTATATGGGGATACTCTAGATTGAGACTATGTGAGGAGGTATCCCTTCCACCTTACAATATTCCTTTTGATTTGATAAATGAGGGGGTTCCAAAGCTTATAATCCATTTTAACTTCAAAAAGTGGAATGACCAAATAGCTTTCCCATAGTTTACTCACCTAATATTCCAAAATTCTAGCAATTATTATTTACTGAATGAGTAGAGTATTAATCAAAAATAGAGAGATTTTATGAAAATTAATATACTAATTTTAAATAACTTCATAGTTTTTTAAGATGGATTTCAGATGTTTGGCTTCCTCCATAGAGGCTTCACCTATGATGATGGTATCATTTACAAATTGCTCATGAGTAATAGGATTGATATTGTGTGTCACTAAAATTCCTTTAATTTGTCCCTACATGTAGGCTTTCAGTAATCTCCTTCCCAGTGTTTTTGATATAATTATAAATAGGTATGGGTAGAGGAATTATCTCTATATTAGTCCTCTAGAAGTAGGGAAGAACCCTTTTGGAACCCTATTTATGATAACATAAAATTTTGTGGTAGATATGCAATTCCAGATGATTTTCCTTATGTCTTAATTGAAGCCCAACTTTTATAGAACCATCATTAGGAAGTTACAGGAGACTCAATCATAAGATTTAGTCATGCCCATCTTAAATAACATTCCTTACCTTGATAATTTGGATATGGAATAGATGGATTCATGAACTAGGATGATTCCATCAAATATCTATATGCTTGCCATAAAATCACCTTGTTGTTCCCCAATGACTTTATCTAAAATATGTTGCATTCACATCACCAATATGATTGAGAAAATTTTATGCATGGTATTATAAAGGTTGATAGGGTGAAATAATTTTAAATTATTTTCACTTTGATTTTTTGGATTCAAATCTAAAAAATTGTTATTTATTTCTCTGAGGATGGTTTTGGATTGGAATAATTCCCTAGTAGCCACCTCGACCTCACTATGAATTATATCAAAAAAAAATTGAATAAAATGGGGGGAATACATTAGGTATTAGGGATTTAAATATTTCCATAATGAAGACTAAATTTTTTATCTCCTCTTCAGAAGGGATTTTAAAGAGGGAAGCATTGTTAGTGTTAAAAATAACTTTGTCAAAAATGTTCAATGTGTTATCCACAAGTTTTTCATCTTGGAGACCATCTTCCATGATAAGGTTATTGGAAATTTTGACTATATGGTGAGATATATCCTCATCATATTTTATAATAAACCCATTATCCATTTAAAATTTATAAATTATGTTTACACTTATATGTCTCATTGTCGAATGATGAAAAAACTTGGTATTCCTGTCCCCTCCTTCCCTTGCCTCAAGGTTATGGAATTGACACAATTTATTTTTCCCTTTTATGAATCCTTTTATTATTGATATCCATATCTATGATTTATTTAATTACCTATAGTTATGTCTCCAATTCCCTTTTTTATAGGAACATGTCACTAAAGACTTCTTTGTTCCAAATTTTTAGCTTTGTTTTGAGGAAGCTTAATGTTTTTTTAGAATAAACATATCTAAACTTGATAATGGTTTTTTCTACCATTCCTTTTATTAATAAATTATATTTGGGTGATGAAGCCACATAATTTAAAATCTAAAGGGATTAAAGTTTGGTTTTGATATTTTATCTTCTTCAAAAATTAAAGGGTTATGGTGTGGCCCAATTCTAAGAAGGGAAGAGAGCCTGCTGGAGAAGTGAATATCCCAATTTAAGGAAATCAAAACTCTATCAATTTGGACCTGAATCAAGTTTTCAACTATTATTCTATTGGAACATGTGAATGGTCTATGATTTTTATCTACATCAACTAAACTTTCACTTGAAATGAAGTCATTAAAATCCATCATGTTTTCTTTAAGATATACATGCCCCCCTCTTTTATCCCTAGGGGTAAGAGGATATTGAAGTCACCAGTAATAATCTATTTTTATCTATCATAGGTCATTCATAAAGATAATAGGATTTCCCATAAATTATTTATAGCTATTTTGGCATTTGGGGAATAGACATTGGAGAGGATCCATTCATCATTATGGAAATCTGGTCATTGGTCTTCTAGAGAATATTTCCTTCAAGATACTCTTGGTTCCAAAAAAATGCTAGACCCCCTGAGGTACCTTTAGAATATGATGATAACACATGATATTTTCTCCAAATTGTATCAGCACATGATCTTAACATGGTTTCAAACATTTTGGTTTCCTGGATAAGAAGAACAGTAGGGTCAACTCGTTTATTAAGGTTACAAAGGTTCCTCTACTCTTGGGATTATTTAAACCCCTAATATTCTACGTTAGGATTTTCATTTATTATCCTAATTGAATTTAAGGGTTTGTTGAGAACCTTTAGTTATTTATTTATCCATTTATAAATTCCTTGTGACCATTTTAGGTGACCTACCCACTAGTTTTGGGGTAAATCCAATATTAGTTTTTTCCTTCTTTTTCTAATTTTAGAGTTTGTGGTAAACCCTTATTCCTAGATCATTTTTTGAGATGGATATTTAGTCACAAATAATTAACCCCAATATTTTTTGGGATATAAAGACTTTATAAGGGGAGAAAGAGGGGTATCCTTGGGAAGGTGAAGTTAACATAGTTCAAGCTTGTAAAGAGGGGGATTTTTTAAGCTAGATCTTGGGCTATCATAGAGATAGGAGTAGGATTTGGTGGTTGAAAATATCCCAAAGAGTGATTACAAGGAGGATAAGGAGGGGGAGGGGCCACTCGGGGTCAAAATAATGGGGGAGATAGAAGTAGACTAGGTTTGGAAGGGGTGAGGCTCAAATCACCTGAGGGAGGGGTAATGTGCCTGGGAGGGGTGACAAAATCCTAATGAGAGGGTAGGGGGAAGAGGAGGACAAGGGGGAAGAATATGGTGGATCAAGGGGATTACTAGGGGAGAGGGAGGAATAGAGGGGAAAGAGATGGAGGGGGTCCAAGAAGGGTCACTGGGGGGCACTTTCTCACTCAGAGACATAGAATCAAAAAATAGTTCAAGAGAAGCAAATGAGTTATTACAAGGAATAATTTTTAGACTATCAAGAAACAAAACACATGTTGAAGTTCTAGGAGAACTAATTATAAGAAATTGGTTATATTTTTGTTCCTTCCTTGGTGCCACCTTCCTAGCCAACATGTGCCCAAGGGTGATAGGATCTTGACCTGTCTAAGATAGTCCACCATATAGATAAGATTGTTTTAGCATGGGAAAATGATGTATTTGTTCTCATACACAATTTATTTCATCCATTATTCATATTTTGAATATATTTTGATCTTATATAGTAATGTCTTATTTATAAGTAGAAATACATACACTCATGCTAGGACAATTCTTCAATAGGAGAGTGTTACAAGGTTAATGGTTATGGGTTGGCCTATAGCCCTGGTTATACCTTTAATGTCCTCTAGGTGCCAATATTCTAAAGGGAGTTTTCTGAGAAGAACCTACATTAGAACATCATCCATGGAAGTGTTATTGAGATTCAACTTGGCCTTCCACCTCCTAGTAGTAATGCTTACTTTACCCATGAGCCAAGGTCCTTCAGAGAGAAATTTTATATAATCTTCTTCTAAGGAAAAGTTGACCAAGAAGAAACCCTTGGCCAATGAAACCACCTTTAAGTTTCCTTTGGGTTTCCACTTAGATTTAGTCTAGCTACAAAAAGAGTCAAATTAGGCTATAATCCATTCACCCTAGCCATGATAGATTTGGCTAGTTCCACATCAGCGTTTCCTAGAGTTGGGACTAGAATAAAAACCTTGATGTTCTCCACTTCTAAGAAAATCTGAATATTTGAAAGGTTGTATCCCACTAAGATTCTACCTTTCACTCTATCCACCTAAGACATTTTGGGGGAATGTGGGTCATTTATTTCCTAAATAGAGTCTATCTTTATCTACTTGCCTCTGAGTAGAATCTATCTCTTTAGGTCATTTGTATACCATGTCATTTTTATGAAAGTCATCATGTGGGGCTACATTTATTTGGAAGAGATCATTGATGCATAAAATATTACCTTTTGGTATTAAAGTAGTGTCTACATGATCATTATGGTTTTCCTACCCAAGAAAAACTTCTAATTGTTAAATATCATCCACTACATATCATTCCTCTCTCTCCATGCCTATCTTGAATCAATAAGATATATTAACACAATGAGATATAAAGTTATTTTTAAATACAAATTATAGACAAAATCACTTGATTCAATTATAAATTTATTTTCAATAAAATGAAATTTATTATAGTTTGCTTCAAAGTAAAGCAATGCAATCAAAATCATTAATAGTTCACTTATATGTCTCTAAAGAGTGACACATGTTTGTGTGTGGCCGTACATGATCTAACCATGCACATAAGTGTGTGAATATTTCTCTATAGGAATGTAGTGTGCCATAAAATTTCTAAATTATAGGTGATCCAAAGTAAAGGACATCTTGTTTATTTCAATTAAAACATGTCTTCCCATCTATGAACAATATATTTTCCATTTCATATGCGTGTTCATATTTTCAAGAACCATTTTTATATTTCTATGTATACTAGAAAAATAATTCATTTTTTGGATCTAAAAAATTATCACCTATATCACATTGTGATATACCCAAAGTAAAAATAAATATGAACTTGTATAGACAGTCAAAGTGATAAATGAAATAATTAAACATCATTAATGTGGATATGTAAACCATAACCCCATATCAAAATGTTTATTTTCAATCCTTAATAAATAAAGACTAAACATGCATAAAATATTTGTAACATGAATTTGAAAAATCAAGGTTCCTATATACCAATCCAAATTTGGTAATCCTCAAAAATCCAAACAATAATACTTCCACTCCCACCATTAATAATTTTATTCAATATGAAATGAAATCTAAAATATGAAAAAAAAAAAATCAATGTAGAAACCTGTAATATATACATTATAAATATTTTTTGTATAACTAACAATCTTAAATAATGTATACACAAATAATTTTTTATTTTATCCACTTATATTTCTATGATTTTATTTTATTTGAAATATTTTATCAATAATATTAGGCAATCTGTAACAATATTTAATAGAACATCTATGCATCATAATAAATTAAAAGAGAACACCATTTTATAAAAACTAAAATTAGACATGTTCTAATGACTTGATTGTATTATATTCATTTTTTTTATTTAGAGCAAATGATAGTGTTAAAAATATTTAACAGTAGAGTAGCCTACATATAGTCAAGCAAGAAATGTTATTGAAATGATCACCATTGCAACAATTATATAATTGAACACATTATCAAATAACAATTATTTTTAATAATGAAGTTTGAATTAGATGATTATTTTTTTACTAAAGTCTTATGACATTAATCATTATTTTTATGAGTAGAAAAAATATAGATAGACTAGGATGATTTAGGAACTTTCTCACATCCTTTCCATGTCTAACCAAGTCTAGTTGTGTAAATAATGTCATCATCAGTGATTTGTCCTTTTTTGAATTTTTTCCCTTGAGTGACCTTCATGATACAATAAAATTATTACAAGGATCACCCTTTTTGTGAGTAAAATACAATAATGTTTTAAATGATATAATAAAATTGAGCATTTTTCCAAATTTTATCTAAATATAATTTTCATCATCTTTAACATAGTGCTCTATACCCCCATTTAAATCAAGAAGAAGCACATATTTTTTGGGAACTACATAAAATATTAATATTGAGTTTAAAAAATAATTAGAAATATAATAATTAAATAATTATATATTTAAAATTTAAATTATAGTTTATAGGAATAGACTTAAAATAACATGTATAAAAATAAAACTGACATTAAAAAAGTAATGAATGTTTTTCAAGTGTTAATTATTTTTTAAAACTACTTGACTGGTAGCCAAAGCTAGGAATTGATTTCATTTACTCTAGTGTACTTTTTTTTTCATCACCATCAATTTCATAAAATATTAATGATCATCATGTTATTCATTCATGTCATCTCTTTATTTAATAGAAACACTTTTTTATGCTAGGTTTGATTTTGTGCTTATCTCTATTTCTTTATTTATAGACATCTTTGATTGGAATGGCTCAATGAGTTCTAAATAAAAATCATGCAATGGAAACAAATTTAATAATATTAACATAAATATGTAAGACTATTTTATAAGATTCATATACATATTTTATTTTAGTGACTTACCTTGATTAGCTATCAAATATTTGTAATAATTTTCCACATCATCTCCTAATTTATATTCTTAACTATGCATATTACTGAAGCTCTTTTTAAATTTGTTATTACTTGTAATGCATTTATCCCACCATAAATAATTATAAAAAGAGATGAGTTTATACTACATATGTTAATCATGTTCTTTGAAAAACACACTAATTTCTTAAATTTTGAAAGGATAATTTGATTTAAAAATCCCAATATCCTTTAGGCACACAATTTCCAAGGGCTTTGTATGTGACTAGTCAATTTCTATGGTTGTCCCTTCCTCAAAAATTTTATCTACTTGTGAATGTCATACATACCATAAATCATAGAGAATTTTTGAAACCTATCTTCATCATCTAGAATCCTATAGCATCCTTATGTAATGATTTTGTTCATGTTTTTAAAAATTTCCATGTAGATGAGAACAAATTTAAAAAACAAATAAGCTTCCACCACTGGAATAAGAATATACAAAAATAAAATAATGCACTAGAACCAATGTAATAAATAAGATATATAATATCACTTTTTATGATTTTTATTACAATATTACAAAAATTGATAATAAAAACTTCAGGACTAAGTGAAGGGAGATGATGTTTTAATCCTATCAATATTCTACTAAATTGAAATGTAAAAGAACTTTTGCATGTGAACTCATATGAATCTTCAATACTCACTTGGTTTTTATTCATGAAATATGATATATACATTTACAAAAGTGTTTTAGCATCCTTATACATTTTTTTTTCATTTATTTATTCTAATCTATTTCCCTATAATAGTACTAGCTTCTCTTTTAAATTTTCCTTTCTAATCTCCAAATTCTTGACAAACATGACAAAAGTGACTATTATGAATACAAAATTCTTCGACAACATTAGATGTAGTGCACTCTATCATAGTAATCTTTAGACATTTACAACTTGAAATAGTCTAAATTTTTTTCCCTTTCATCTCTATCTTAATTTATTCTTTTGAACTAAACATTTGGATTTTCTACTTTGATACTAGGTTTCATAGTCGTTCTTAGTGAAAATTCTCCACTTACAAGTTTATCTACAAGTATGGATAACTCTTCTAAAGACATTTCCCTTCTTATTATGAAAAAAATATGGTTAGATTTTAAGATCAAACTAAATTGAAAACTTGGTCACAATCCATTTTTATATAACATGAAATTCCACCATTTGTATATATTTCAAAACACAACACCAAAAGTTCTCATATATTATCAAGCAAAAGGACAAATGACAGCTCATCATTCAAGTTGTTTATTTTATACTTATCAAAAATATTCAATATTTATTTTTTAAAGGAATGATTCACAATATGAAAATCATAAGTTAGAAGTATATTTTAAATATATTTCCTAACTCATTTATTTCAATTAAAAGTATAATTAAATACCTTCTAATTTTCTACCTTTTCATGGGTAGTACTAGGTTGTTGAAATATTCTCTATATAATCCAAGATGATGTTTATATGTATTTTTTGTTAATAATTTTGGTGTGAACCCATACCTTATTCACCACATTTTATTGTTTACAAATTCTGATTTTTGATATGTTTTAGCCTTTACTTATAAAATATGAACAAACCTATGTTTTATTCTATTATGCACAAATATAAAACTATGATTTGCCATGATATTTTATTATGATTAGATAGTATGTTTCTCATAAATGATTAAAAAATGATTTTTTAGGTCATGTAATTATTGCTCTAACTCTATATTTACAATTTCACTAGTGGTTTTATTAAAAGGTAATAATACTACACCCCTTTAAATAGGCACTAGGTTACATAACATTGAGTGAACTAATTGACTGACATTATCTCTATCAAGAGATTGGTACTAATATTTATAAGGTGAAAGGTGATAATTCTTATTTCCAATTTTTAAATATTTATCACCAAAAAAATTGAGTTTCCTAAGTTGTTGAATACTAACTAATATATTTAAACACTTTTTCAGCCTATTTTAAAATAGCTTTCTATCGTATTAACTTTTTTAATTCAAAAAAATTAATTTTGAGATTTTTTTTACAAATTTACCAACTTATGCATTCTCATAAAAGTAAACATTTTAGCATGAAATGGTTTTTTTACCAATTTCCCTATCCATATAAGAATGGGGAGTAATAGATGATGTAAACCCATAGTGATAAAGTTATTTGAAAATAATCACAATTTCATCACAAATATTTTTACTAGTTTCCATGCCACATGTATTAAAATTTAAATAAGGGTATGTTTCCAACCATATAAATATCATGAATACCTTTGGCATTTGAAATAACTAACATGCCACTTTTTACATACAAATCCACCTTCAAATCTATTTGAATGACTTAGCATGAATGTTCAGAGTTGTTTATATAATCCAAATAAACAACAATCAAATATTTATAAATACATTTCAAATTTAATAAAATTATGACATATTCATGTGCCCTTTATATTTATTGAAACAACCACAAGTCATTATGATACTTATCTAGACAACAAATAAGTACAAACCATTCTTCATCTCTTCTCTCCAAGTCAATAAATCCATCTGTGAATGGGATGTCTCTATATGAAGTGTTTATAATCAAAGCCATTTTTTCTTACATTATTAAACAATTATTGAAGTTAAATGAAAAATATGACACCTATTTTACACTTGGACAAATTCAAGTTGATCTCTAAACACACACACACACACATACATAAATGTGTGTGTGTATACGTATATATGTGTATGTGCATACATACATATATACATACATACATATATACATACATACATACATACATTTTTAAAGCAATATTGGATACAACTTGATCAAATGTAGTGTAAATTATCATTGAGTCTCATTTAGAATGGTTTTATGCAAGACACAGTGCAATGATTCTTATTAAACTATAGGGGTTGATCTCAGACTATGAACATGTGAACAACACTCTATTTTTGTGTTAAATTTTCACTAAAGTGATACTTAACTACACATAACGTTGTTTTTTATTAAGAATCCTTGTTTAATGGTTGGATTCATTTTGATGAAAATAAATTAATTCCACATTAAAATATTAAATTTATTAAAGTGGGTAGCTAGCCGTTCTATAATTTAGGTGATTTCTCATGTTTAATTTACAAAAAATAAAATGCTGACATTAACATAAATTAATTTAGATTTTAAAAAAAATTAATTGAATCAATTATTTAAAACATATAAATCCTTATTTTCTATTTAATTTGAATGTCTTATATCCTCTACAATCATACTATTAACAATATGAACTTTGTCTTAAGATGTAAAAAGTGCCAAAAATTTAATCTATAATATATTAATAATAAGCAATCACCTTCTTGACATTAATAAATTTTATTAAGCAGTTGCCCACTCCAAAAGAGAACCATTAAAAGGAATTTGTAAAAAATTGGATGAGTAATCTTTAAAATTCAACTAACACACTATTTGGACTTGGTTTAATTCATTTTTATTTAGAGTGGGTAGCCACCCATTCTATGAAATAACCATTTCATTTCAATTTCTCTCATCTAAAATCATGGTAGCCTCACACTAATATACATTTACATGTATGAAATGACACTAACTTAGATATTATAATAACAACAAACAATAACAATTTATTATTTGATTTGATTTTCAACTTACCACTCTAAATGAGAACCATTGAAAGGACTTTGCAAATATTTGGACAAGTAATTTTGAAAATGCAAGTGACACATTGTTTGGAATTGATTTGATTCATTTTTATTTGGAGTGGGTAGTCACCCATTCTAAGAAAGAAACATTTCATTACAATGCCTCTCATCTCAAATCATGGGTAGCCTCAAACTAATATACATCATGTACAAAATGACACTAACTTGGATAATACATTAACAAAAAATTATAACACTTTCTCATTAAATTAGAGTGAGCATCCACTCACTCCAAATGATAACCATTGAATGAACTTTCTAATTTTTTATGATGAGTAACCATTAAAATGAAAATGACACTATTTGGAATTGTTTGGATATAAGGTTACATTATTCAATCTTAATCATCTTAAATTGTATAAAAGATTAATAATATTAAGCTTACATATTGCATCCAAGTTAAATTTCAAAAAAATATAATGCTAGTAATGTAATTATTACTTCTATTTAACATTTCAAAGTTAAATTGTATAAATTTAAATATTAATATAATGAATACATTCATGTTTAAAGGGTTAGTACATTCAACAATATATTTAATATCATTTCAAAAAAGAATATGAAATAATTCTAATCATTTGAAATAATTTTTATTTGCATTTAATATTGAAAGAGAATGCAATAATAGGTTTAACAACTAGTTAATGTGTTTTAAAAAGTCTAAAATTTTAAATTTTATAATATGTATATATTTATGATTTATTTTTGTTTAATATAATAAATAAATATATAACTATTTACAAACATTTTATATATAGCTAAAAAATATATATGTAACTATAATTAAATCTCTTATATAACTATTTATACATATATCTAATAAATTTATTCACAAATACATAACAATACAAATACAAATCGATATTTAACTATTAACATTTAATAATATTGTAAATAATCTTATTAAAAAAAACTTTAAATAATGTATATTTCATATTTTATGTAATTTTCACTTCAAGAATATAATTATATTTTATAATTTATCATTTTTTTAAAAAAATATATTGAATTTATTTATAATAATATTTCTTAATGTAAATTTAAAGTTTTTTTAGATCGATACTTCGCTTTTGGCCAGAGCTATAACCAATTCTGAGACACAAACCAGGGGCCCAGTTCCTGAGAGAACTATAGAACCATTAATACTTTGATCACATTGAAACCATCGAGTCAACAACCACATCTGACCTATAAACACCCTCTGAGATTTGAACTGGGGTGGGGCTGAGCATAACCAAACCACTTCACCAATCCTTATACATCTCATTAGCAATGTGAATTTAAAGTTTATTAACATTTATTAATAGAATTGAAATATATATAATTTTTTTAAACAATATTAATTTATATTCAATAGTGTAAGAGAACCCAATAATAAGTTCAACTATTACTTAAAGCAATTTAAAAAGTATAAGATCTCCTAAGATTTAATGTGTATAGATTGTAGTGTATTTTTAAATTAATATAATAAAAACTCTATTATTATTTATAACTATTTAGAAAAAAAATCTAATTAAAATCTAAAAACTATACAATATTATTTAATATAAATCTATATAATTGTATATACAACTATGTTTATATGCAATTAAGTGATTAACAAATATATAGCAATAGAAATATTTATTTAACTTTTAAAATTTAATATGATTATAATCAATTTAAAAAATTAAATATCAAATAAACTTTCTAATATTTTCCAATATATTTAATATTTTTTCTAATATTTTATGCTTAAAGATTACAATCAAATGTTTTTTAATCATCACAGTAAAAATGATTATTAACATTAAATATTTAATATGTACAATGTACAATTCTTAATATTGCGTTCAATATTAAATTATCTAAATTTTATAAAATAAAATAAAAGTTCACAAATATGAACCAATCTATATATTTAATTATTAAAATGTAATATTATATCAAAGTCTAGATAGTATTTCCACAATCAAATAAGCAAATAATAACAAAGATATCTCAAATAATTTATATTTATATTTCAAGAGGCTATTATAAATAATTATGTGTGTAAAATATTTGAAAGATTATTAAAACTAGCTATGTATTATATTTTATCATTTTAAAAAAAAATTATTAGTTGTGTGTGACATATGCAAATTTACTTCAAATTTAAAAAATGTCACATTAAAAATGAAGGGAAAAATTAATAGCGGCCTATTTAAAATTTGATAATGTTGCCTTAAAACTTTCGGTCCATAGATTTCAATGCGACCTTTTTAATATTTTAAATTTGAATATGCCACATTTTAATGTGAGCATGACATTTTAAGATGACACATCCAAATTTTTAAAATATCATAGTGTGGATTAAATGAGATTTTTTATATTGGGTTTCATTAAAATATTCTTTTTTTGCAAAATTTTTTTTAGGGTTTGGTTATTCATTTTTTACAACTAAATGAAAAAGCAAGTGCATGAAGGGAACAACATACATGGCATGATATTCACAATAGTTAGAGTATGGGTAATAATAGATACCTGTGAATGCACTAAATAGAAGTAGGGCATGACATTGATAATAAAAACTAGGATGAGAGATCCATATTAATAACAACCAAGGCATAAAATTAATAATAATAACTAAGGCATGAGATTAAAAGTTATATAAATAACAAATAATAATTGTAGTTATGTTTAACACAAATTTTATTCAATATTTGATACCATCTCCGACATGTGTCTTTCATTAAAAAAGAAGTTATATTGATTGGATCAGGTTTTTATTCTTTTCTAGCTTTAATTTTACAATGTTTGTATTATGTATAATTTATTACTATTTTGTTACAAATGTAACTCAATATTTTTATTCTTTTTATTATATTTTATCTATTTAGCTACAAATTTAAGAAAACATTTTATTATTATTGGTAAAAAAGGTGTTTTTATAAGGACCAAATCCTTAAATAAGAGAATCAAATATTCCATAAAAGATAGGGAAAAATAAGGGCCTACCAACTAGAAACTGATAAACATCTAACCAACAACAATTACACATCCAATAAACAACAAAGCAAACTAAAAAAATAGCTAATAAATAACCAAGCTAATTCAAAATCTCACCATAGGATTCATTCCAAGTTACCACAATATTATTTTTCACCCCTTCCATGTGTTTCATACCTTTTATTTCCATGTCACCATATTTATTCTTCTCAGTGCCTTTGGATTTTTTACCCAATTTTATCAAACCTATATATTTTTTCCTCCTCTTGAGTAAATACCTTAGTCCAACCATTTTTAAAAGACAATTTTGAAACACAACCTTACTAAAGTATATCAGAATACCTATATTCTTCTTGATCAACACATTATTCTTCTTGAGATTGACATATTATTTCCTCCAAATTCTTCTTTTTAGTCATCACACCCCTTGAGATCCTCTTTGTGACATTAATCCTCATAATCCAAATTAATATTTCTAATGGATTTTTTAATTAATTTTTGGTCCTTAATAAACCATCTAAGAACTCCCTTGTGTAAATCCAATTATTCCAAAATTGAATTCATCTTGTCCTAATTTTTGAATTCCTCTACCACATCATCAAACTCATCCACCATACTCTTTTTTTCATTTTGAGATCTCATTTAAATTTACCTTATTAATATACTTTATAGTCTAATCTTTCAATAGTTTAAACCCTAAAACAAAGTCCTCCATTTACTCATCATAATAAACCAACTTATCCTCAATTTCATCTAGGTCTTTATTAATCACAAAACCTACTCTTATTTTGTTTATAGGACTCATGATTTTAACTAGTTTGGGTTGTTTCCCCTTACTCACACTTTTAAAAATAATTATCTTAGATGAACCACCCCTTTTAACTCTATTATCCATCTTAATCCCCAGGATAGATCCTAAATACATAGACTTAAAATAACTACACAAAATGAAAATGCATGCCTGATGAAGAGGAAAATCCCTTTTTCCCAACTACACATCTAATAAAAAGATTCTCATATGCATCATAATATAAAATAGCAAGCTATAAAGGACATGATTCATTAGATATTTTAATAACAAAAAATTAAAAGAATGAACCACCTTGTACCTTCCTTCTAGTGTGATAAACTTCATATTTTTCTTGGTCACTTCATCTAAGGATGAGGGAGTGAATCCCATGGGTATCCTCCTTAAAACTCGATAATATCTTCATCACCAATCAAAGAATTATCCTTATCCTCTTATTATCTCTATTGCATTGAAATTATTTGATCCCATCCATTTTCATGTCTATCACAAAAATAATGATCTCCTTTGAAACTTCAATGCAAATACCATGCATCTCAACCATAATTTTATTCTAATTATTATCAAATTACATTGAGAGATGTGGGTTGTAACCTTGTATTTTCTAGATGAAGTTGTTCAATCCCCCATTCTTTCAAGATATACCATAATTATGTCTTATTATTTAATATATGCATAGATGAAGGATCCATTCTACATAAATCTCCTCCCATTTTAGCTTGGAATCGATGTCAACTAATTAGTTTGGGTCTTTTTCAAATCTATAATTATCTTGATAATAGTTATCAATATTGAAATAAATTAATCTCAATAAATTATTAAGGGCTCATCCTAGATGAAATTTCTAAGTAATAATGATAACTATGAAGTGACCATGGTGAACATGTATTATCCCATGAGTAGTCCTATGCTCATTGAAATATATAGGATTATTCTACAAGGATCTTGAATCACCTAATTTAATGTTTATATATTTAGCTTCCCAAATACCTCATCTTTATAAAAATTAAAAATTATTCCCTCTTTATCCCTTAAAAAAGATCCCCATATCTCTAAAGGTATGCCTCCATATAAATATTTTGAATAATAACATCAAATAATTATTTCTTTCTAATCCAGTTATTAAATCTTTGTGGGCCCACTCCCAAATTTGTAAACCAATCCACAATTTGGTTCCCTTACCTATAGACATGGTGAATATGAAAATTCTCAAAATAAGATATAATATTATGGAATTCTTCCATCATATTTTTAATTGTCTAATTTTCTTAATTATTTTTTGAAAGATAATTAATTATATTTAGAGAGTCTCCTTCTATTAAAAATTGTTTGACACTAGCTTATTTAGCCAATTTTAAACCCTAGAGTGACGCCAAATCTTTAACATAGTGAATAGTTTATATTCACAGGTTTCTTACATGAGTTGCCACAACTTATCCCTTATTATCATAGTATTGCCCTTGTATGCACCCAAATTTTGGATAATGAGACATTCTTTGATTGATGTCTAATGATGATGCATGAATATCCCAATTTATGCTCAAATGAATTTTATCTAATACCCTCCCCATTTTAACTCTATTTATCTCTCGTAAAACTCTCAAAATCCCCTTTTGTTCGCCTTTGCATCTCTCTTCTAGTTTCTTTGAATTTTTTTAAGGATAAAACTACCCTTCTCTTGGATTGAACCACCATGGTCTATTATGGAACTGCCCCAATAGTTTCATAGCTTGACATGATAGAATCATTCATGATAGGGTGGTTCTACATTACTACTTATTGGTTATGTAAATGAATATGTTTGTTTCATCATAAAACTAGTGGTTTCATAACCACCCCTACAAAAAATGGTGGTTTTGTCACCTTTTATTTATCTTTCAAATTTATCTTATAGAACTCAAACTTTGACACATTTTGCATGTTTGTTATTTTATTTATTTATCTTTCCACCTTGTTTTCACCTCCATGTTGGCCTATCTCTTCCCCTATTATAATTTTAATCATTTATATTCTCTGTTAAGTTTGACTCCTAGTTTAACTCAGTTAATCTCCTTCATGCAACCTTTGTTTCTCTTCTACAAGTAAGCGAATTTTAGATTTTTTAAATATAAAAATTTTCATTAGTTCCTAAAGTTTTGAGTCTTTATACATCCACATCTTACTAACCATTTTTAAATATTTGATTTGATAATTTTCATGTTGAATACATAATTGTAATTAAGGAGAGTCATTATTTATACAACAAGATCTTTACAAAAGATGTTCTTAACTAGACATAATTAGTTGTTCTTTGTTTGGAGTTATGGCTCCCTCTTTTATATATTTTTATAAAATAATTTGATCATCCTCCAAGTTATAGATTTCCTTTAATCATTATTGAATAAAGGAGATATCATATTATGGACCATACACCAATACTTATTTCACTTTCAAGTAACCTACATCTTGATCAAATTGGGAGTTTATAGTCTATATTTATTTATTTTATTCAATAGATTATATTAAATGAATCTAATTTATTAAATTAGATTAAATCTCCATTTTGAAAAATACAAATTTGAAAGGAAAAATAATTGTTCTCTCTCCTGTCTCTACACAAAAATATTAGTTAGTTTTATTTATTCACTTTTATCCATTCAATAGATTATTTTAGAGCATATAGATATGAATTCAAACCCTAGTCTAAAAAAAGCTCTCACACACATAAATAAGCATATCATCATGTAGAGAAAAACTTAATAAAACTTGGGAAATTAATAAGTGTCACTTTGATTTTGATTCTCTTTGCTTAATTAAACAAGAAACCTTATTTTTAGATAAATAATTTTAAAAAAATAATAATAATTAAATTACTCAATTTTATTTAAAAAAAAAATCAATGTGGTGTGAATTCATCTTGAAACACTAAAAAATTGTTTTAACTTTCACATGGAAAATAGTTATTAGGCATTTAACGGTTTTTATTATCTAAGATCCAAATATTATTTTATGTTACTTTCATTTTAGTATAAAAATAGTTATAATACTAGATTCATTCATAAAATCACAAAAAAAAATCACATTTATCTTACATCTAGGTAAATTAAAATTAACATTTGCATTGCTAAATTAGATTTTGTTTCTTTTTCTTACATGCATTGAAAAGTAAATTAAAAGTACTAAAAAGAAGAACTATTTCATTTAATTTTCAGTTAATTATCATTTTTTACTTTCAATAATTTATTTTTAACAAGTAACTGGCTTTCATTTTAGTCATAAACTCCTAAAATAATAAAAACAATCTAATTTCCCAAGCCTTGTCAAGGGAATCACAAGCATCTTAAAACCTTACTTCAACAGTACAACAAATACTTTCACAAAATAATTCCACAACAAGATCATACACTTATATGTTTCCTTGTATCCTTTGGATGACACTTTATAGGACACTTGGTCTTGTCATAGAAGGTATTTCCCATAGGGTTAGAGCACTTGGCCCTACAATGAACACACACTAAAATATTAGTATTAAACTAAGAATTGAGGGTTTTTGTGCTACACCTATTCCACACCTCATCATCAATGCTCTTATTTCACTATATAAATAAGAGAAAAATATTGATCTACAAATCATCATCCTTCTCCAAAATTGAGTCCATCAATACAATGTGATTCTAGCCTAGATCTTCACCTTCACCCCTTTTTTCTCCTCAACTATAGCCTCATCATATATCATTCAGACTCATGTATGACATTAACCTAGTGTAGTCAACTTGATAAAGTTGATATTATACATTTAGTCATTTATCCTAAGCATCCCTAGTTCACCAATCTTAATATTGATTAGGATCTTTGCCTCCTTGTTATCTCAGACACTAAAGGACCTTAGAGTTATGTTTTCATATAATAGGATACTCTTAATGAGCAATGTGATAGTGTAGAAGTATTATAGTTTCATCATAATAATCTCTTTCATATAATCATCCCAAATCACATTCCACCAAAAAATCATCCCAATCCATAGTTCCACCCACCACCCATCCATTATGTCAACTATCTTGACTTGGACTTGAGAAGTCAAGTACACATCTTAGCATGTGTTGATCACCTGCATATAAATGGTGAACCTAACATGAAAGACATTCATATTTTGAGTTCCATTTTTCTTCTCCTTAGTCTTTCTCCTTTATCCATCCTCCTCTTTCCTTAAATTTATTCTATGGGTATCCATATACACCCATAATATGTCTAGATATGATCCAATCAGATCTTTTGGATTGGAGGCCTATATAAGGAGCCATATTAATTTTTGTGAGGCTTCATAGATAATTTAAAATAACCATAGTTTTGACACAAACTTACATCATCAATCATATGATTATTCTCACTACAATACTTAAAGTAGGACTAGAATCCCTATTCATGATGTACGAGACATATCTAAAACTATTAATAATCATCCCAAATCAGATTCAATGACACTCACTATAGGGAGTACAACCAATCCTTGTATGGTCACTATACCATAAATTAGTCTATATAACCCATATGTGAAACTATTTACTAAGTAAAACCACTATCTAAGAAGGATATGATAATTTTAAGATGAGGTTAATCATATGTAAGTGGTTACACATCCCTCTCATGGGAATTAAAATGCCTCTAGCCCATTGGTACAAACCTTAACCACTACCCTTGAGTATCCCAATCAAAATAAATATCTTTAAACTATCCAATATCTCACTTATACCCCACCTATAGAGGATACTCCCATACCTAGCACTTCTAGTAGCATGAATAATCTCATCAATATCTTGGTGGGTTGTATTTATGATTTAGATAACAACCACAAATATATGAATCAAGGAGTGAATATAATCCTCCTACCTAGGTTAATTACTCTTCTTTTCCCATCCAAAAATGACTCGTAAACTATTAAAAAATTAATCTTACACACTCCTACTATAATAAGTGCATACACCCTCACCAACCTATACCTCTAACCAACCCCTCAGGCACATCCTTATTTACAATGTGCTTAACCCCAAAACCTTAAAAAGTATTCCACCATACCAAGCACCTATCCAAACCTTGATTAGAGGTTTTTTAACTTAAACTCAACCCATGTAGGCCAATAACCCACCCCCTTTACCTCTTAAATTTACATACCTAGCATGTACACTCATATTATGCAAACTAGCCATGTTCCACCTTATGTGCCTTTAAGCTATGTGTAAACCATATACACCCCTCCTTAATGAATCAGAAACCCTTATACATATAATAATATTCATTTATATTTACATATGTTATCCAATTTTATCTTATTAAAATTCACCTTGTCAATCTTCTTCCATTCCCCCAAGTGGTTATCTAAACAACCCTTATGTGATCTCACCTTTCTAGTCTAATTTTACCATGGCAATAACCAACTTCAATAAATAGTGGCCTATGATAGTACCTTAATGAACCCCTCAATATGAACATATGAGGAGTACTTATTCCATGTCCCCTACCAATCATTCACAAGTTTAAAATGGAAGAAGATCCCAATGCACATGTCAAGGCTTACACCATGACTATCAAGGAGCTCTTGTCTTGGGATAGGGTTGTTGCCAAGATTTTCCATAAAACCATAGAAAGAATCACTCTTGACTGGTATCACTACCTCATTAAGTGGTTCATTCATTCTTTTAGATAATTTATGGATTAATTTATTAAGGACTTGAACATGAACAAACTTATCAAGACTAGCATTCAAGAATTCCTTCATATCAAATAGGAACACAATTAATCATCTACCTATTTCATCAAGATGGTAGGTTATATATTCATCTAAAAATATACCTCATATGGAATAGATGAAATTATGAAACCATTTTTTTAATTATATTAACAAGGAAACAAGGGAAGATGTCCAAAAGCTCCCTTATCAGTAACCATTTATAGTGGTTGATCAAGTAACCATTTATAGTGGATTGATCA